>CM047808.1:28489254-28608016 GCA_026214975.1 Gentiana macrophylla
GTTAGAATGTATACTTCCTTACCCTTGTCGTTAGATGAATATGGTAAAGCTTCCTCGAATGATTGTGCCTTTTGAGGACCTTTGTGGGTCATCATTCTCGCACCTTTTTCTTCAAAATATGCACTGGATGTGGTGCTGCCCTTTCAGGTTGAACTAAGGTGAATTTGGGGTGAGCTGGATAAGGTTCAGTTTGAATTGGCCCTTTCAAACTTGATTCCATTCTATCCTGCTCATTGAACAAGGTTCTTAAGTCATTCGATCTTGAATTTTTCAATATTCTAGGAACCTTGACCCATTCCTCATTCTCCCTTTCAGGTTCAATTTGTCTTAGGAAATCTTCAATAATGTCCTCTTCCTCTTTAGTGAATTCCGGTTTATTTTCCATATCCTTTTCAAATTTACCATCTAAATCATTCTCTACTTCATTATATCCGAAGTTTTCTAATCCATTACTTCCACATATACTTCCACTTCTAGTAATAACAGCTTTTACCTTTCTCGGGTTCCTTTCGGTATTACTTGATAATCCTCCTGGAGTCACTGCTTTTACGTTCTACCTCTCTACTCAAGTGATATTCCAAATTCCGTAATGAAGCTTCTACAATTCTCATTCTCGTATCATGTCCACTTATAGATGTTTTCAACGTACTCATATCCTTAGTGGATGTGCTTTATAGAAGTCATCATGGTTTCTATATTCGAGCTTGAGAAGATATCACACCCAACATATTTTCCATTAATTTCTTCCATTTATTAACTCCTTCAAAGTTGAGTTGAACTTTGGGTGATTGGTATGCTTTGAGTGGTATATTGTGGATAAGGTCTGAGTAATGACTGTGGAGATTCGATTCGATGTATCTCCTTGATAAACTTGATATGGATTCTTATCTTTGGATTGGATACGGTGGTTGTCCTTGCTTACTAGGGATTTCATACCAACGAAAAATAAGGTGATCTCTTCTAATAGCATTAAACGAGTTTGAATACGCGTCCGTTCAAATTCCTATGCTGTAAAAATTCACCTTTTCCCTTGAATATCCTTCTGGTTCTTCCATCCCTAATGACACATTATCATGATTTGAGTAGTCATTTGGTATGATATTTTTTTCGAGTTTACATTTTTATGGCTAAAAAGCCGTCAAATTTCCTACTCAAATTCTCCAAGTGTGCTAGGACTTCTGTATTCGGTGTACATTCTCCTGCAAAAGCTACTTTTCTTGTGCTAGAGCCGGTTTCCCACATTCTGTTAATTTTGGAAATCTTTTCTATAGCATCGTAAACTATTTGGGCTTCACTCATCATTAACGAACCACCACATGCATGATCTACATCTGCACGTGAGTCTCTCCTTAATTTACGACAGAAAAGTTGGATTTGCATATCTAAGGAATAACCATGATCGGGACAAGCTCGTAACAGTTTTTTAAACCTTTCCCAAGAATTCTCAAACGTTTCTTCAGATCCTTGTCTAAAGTTGGCAATTTCGACTATTAATTCCAATTTTCTACCAGGAGTAAAATATTGCTTTAAGAACTCGGTTTGAATCTCCTCCCAACTTGTCAATGAATGATGTGGAAGTGACAGAAACCAATCTCGTGCTCTTCCTTTTAAAGAAAAAGGAAACAAAGACATCCTCGTTAATTCACGATGAGCACCATGACTTTTGGCTGTATTACACAATTCTTCGAAAAGATAGAGATGATGATGTGGATCCTCATCATCTTCTCCTAGAAATTGGGCTCTTGTGTCAATTAAACCAAAAAGATGAGATTTTATTTCGAAATTATTTGCTCCTTTATTGGGTAAAAGAATTGGATTATTAATCTGATTCCTTCTTACGATATGATCACAGATCAGTCTCGGGTTTGGTGGGTGATTATTACGATTATTCGATTCCGATTACGATTATTTCCATTCCTCGGGCATGATCAAGCCCTCGTTCCGGTGTTTCATCATCGAATTCGGCCATTTCCAGATTTCGATTCGAAGATGATCCGGTCATCGACTAACGAACACGTAAAAATAACTCGAAAAAGATAGTAGTAACAAAAAATTGATAACTTACCTATAAGGTAAGTATCAACGAAAAAAGAAAATAGAATTGAGATAAAGAAGAGAGTTGACTTATTCTCGAGAATTTTGAGCTAATACAAGTAGTAACGCCTAGACACAAAGAAAGAAATTAGCGACGTTTTCCCCGGCAACGGCGCCAAAATACTGACAGACCTAAACCTAACCTTGGAAACGGCGCCAGAAAGCTGACGGACATTACCTAGGCTATACAGATCCTAACCGGCAGTGTACCGGGTCAAATTGTAGTGCTAGTCTGGTGAGTCAGGTCGTATTCCTCAGGGAAAACATGGTAATTCTTTTAAGTGGGGTTAAACACCAAGAAGCTATTATTAACTCGATCTAAGTCGCAGTTTTTACTTTTTCCTGGGGTTAGATAGTTAGATCAGTTAGATTAGTTAGTAATGTTAGAGTTAGATGTTAGTAAAACAGAAAATAAAACAAATAAATACTAATATAATATATATTTTTGGATCTAGCCAAGAATACTTTCTTGAATCAATATCTTTTAGTAGAAATAAATGAGACAGATCTTCCTTTATTCAAGGTCCAATCAATTATACGAAACGGTATACTCCTAAGCTAGGCAATTTCTCCTCACACGAGCGTATGAAATTGTCATATGTCTTGTCCTCTGTCCAATGTCATCCTCAAGCATGGGTCACTCCCGTTTTGTCATTCGGCCAATTTTAAGGTATGTCAATTAAAGCAGCGAATTTAACGTGATAATCTCTCGAGTATAAATTTCAATAAGAGTTTGTTTCTCCCGAAACAAATCTACCCCGGTTTAGGAAATCGGATTCCGTTGTCACGTTTTCACTCGGCCAATTTTACCCTCCGGTCTTTCTATTAACGAGTTCATAAACTAACTACGAGGTGTCAATTCATAATTAGATTATGAATTCTTTCAAATCAATTAGCTACTTCAATTCAAACATAGAAAGAGATTCATTATAACCGATTTTAATCATTATTACGAGTCGATCATTCATTTTACCAAAAGATTAACTAATTCAGATTCATATCTTGGCTAGATATATTTTTAATTTAACATAGTTATAACTAATATATAGATATATATATAAACAAACATAATAACATTAGAAAATTACCGATTACAACTGCTGAATTGGAGCCTAATCCTCGTGAAAGTAACAACAGCTTCAGAGACAACAATCCTCGATAATCTTCTCCAGCATTACAACATTACTACGTTTATTCATACATATAAGCATATATACATACATACATAGACATATATATGTATACATGGGCCCAAACATAAAAGAAATAGAAAGAAAACGATAGAGGAAAGTATATATATAGATATATACATAAATTCCAGGGCCGCTGATCAAATGAGCTTGAGAGGAGTATTTATAGACCACATTACCGGCGCGTGCCGGAGCCTCACCGGCACGTGCCGGCTACACAGTGCATTTTTAATCATTAGGATCTTGTGGGCCTGAGATTCGAGAGATTTTCCCGCCATATTCGCCTTCTCCGGCGTGCGTGCCGGCCATGCAACAAATCAGATGTTTGTAAAAACCTATCTCGAGCTGTAGACCTCAGATTGACATGATTTAATATTCGTTGGAAAGCTCTCTTGAAGATCTACAACTTTCATCAAGGACCTTTTCTCTGAAAATGCCTCTAAGTTAGGTCAAATGTCCGTTGAAGATGAATTACGGTAGAAACACTAAGGGACAGTTGATCATTCAAACTTGTTAGATTTTGGCATAATCTTTTATCCCACAAAAACTCATGATTTATGCTTCAAAGTATGTCATATTTTTGGGATCTTAGTAAACTTTCGATCCCGCAACAAACTCAACGAAACACCAAACGTAAATCTGACAAAAAACTATCATTTTTATCATTTTTATAACTTATGCATCTAATTATAACTACTATGATTTTTATAAGTTTTCAATGCATTTATATGAAATTATGCTAAAATATCATAAATATAATAATAAAAAGTCTTATAATATGATCATATATTTTTCATACATCAGTTAACCTGCTGATTATGATGAAGGACATAACCACGCGGACTACTCCCAAACTGAGGTCGCAGGGCATCACCTTCAGCTCCTCCATGAACTTGACAAAAAATGGGTCAAAGGGAGGTCTGAGTCCGGCTGCAAAGTGATCATAATGCAACCATAGATAATCTTGTTGCTCCCGGCCACAAACCCATGACACGTTGGTCGCGCCCATACCATAAATCGGTAGTCCGTAAAGACATCATACACCCCCAACGCCAAGGTATAATCTTCCCGATCTTTGAACTCCTTCCATCGGGATACAAGAGCTTTATGCTCGCGCTTTTTGCTCTGAGCTCATTCGGCGGCGGCGGACCTTTTCTGGGCGCTCTTTTCTTCTTGGCGGGCTCGCGTCAGCGGCTACGACTTTCCTCTTAGACGCAACAGCCTTTGGAGATTTCCTTGGTTTCTCCGACGGATCAACAATTTCCACGGCTTCCTTGATCTTGCCGCTACGCTTGGCGGCTCCAGTGTGTAGAGCTTTCTCCATCCTGGTGAGAAGACCGCTTAATGCCATATGGTCGTCGTCATCGACCTCGCCCTCAGCAGTGCCCGCACCAATAACAGAGACCTCTGGGTCAGATTCTATACTGATGGGTTCTGGATTTGGATTTTCTTCCATCTCCTCCTCAGCGCCGCTAGAGGAAGCATCCTCCATACTCACCTCCTCTGACCCGTAGCCCGCAGCGGCCCTGGCCTCTTCATCCGATTGTGTGTGCTCTGATGACATTCTGGAAAAGAAAAGGGGCAAGGTGGATCAGTTTATCACCCGGACATGGAAATCGGGACGAGGTGAAAGCAATCACACCCCGACACCTCGCCCTTCCATCTTCCTTAAGTAAATACGAAAACCCAGAAAAACCCCTGCGTTTTACCAGGAAAAATCCCCAACTTTTACCTAAAACCCCAATTTCCCGAAAAACCCTAAATTCAAACCAGAAGAAACTTCAAACAACGCCCATTCAAACTTCTACCAAACAAACGATAAAACTTTCAATCAAAGCATACATGCATATGGGGGTATTTCTGGGAAAAAGGGGCACTAAATCGCAAAAACACAGGCTGGGCTCATGATGTTCATCGGAAAACAAATAAAGCCAAATCGCAGGAGCTAAATCACGACATTCATGTCTCTAGCAAGAACATACGGTAATAAAAAGCATAAATCGATTCAGAAAACAAATAAAGAAGTGAAATTTCGTACCTGATTGAAGGTGGAAGTGGTAAAGTGTTGATCTTTCGACTGAATTAAACTCTTGCCGGAACCTGCATGCTAATCGCCGGAGTTATCCTTGCTTTATTACCGGAAAAATTATCAGAGAGAAAAGTGTAAGAATGGGGGATAATGCCGCTATTTATAGAGGGAAAATTGAGAGGGAACGACGTTTGGGATTTTCAAAATTCAAATGTAATGATGACTGGAACGGTTACCAATTTTTCTCCGCCAATCAGAGCAAGGGACGGTTCAGGTCCAACCGCCGTGTCAGTGCACGTGACTGACGTGACGTTTCATGTACCGATACATCCGTTTATCCTTTCCAACCATTCAAATCCATCCTGGCGATCATCAACTTATCCACAGAAGAAGAGACCTCAGCGTATTATTATCTCCAAACATTAATTCAAGCGGCTAGCATCGATCAATGCCCTCTATGGCTTACTCCACAAAACTTCTCTGATAGAGCACTATCACTTAAATAAGTCCGACAGAACGTTGTCGGCAACCAAGCCTGGTCTCACCGCGAATGCACATATAATCGGTAATTCTCTACGCGATACTAACACTGATTCAAGCCCGATAAAGCATTATCGGCGATCAAGCATGTTCGCTACAAATGCACAGCATATAGCTAGTGGTTTTCACCAACACTGGTTCAAGCCCGATATAACGGTATCGGCTCGACTTCTATCTGGCGACCACCGATGATGGCGAGAAAATTCACAGTTATTTTCATAACTTTTTACCCCACTTCTGATATCATTTTGAGCACTTTTGTATCATTTCGAGTCATTAATTCCTAAGTTTTATCTAAATGCATAAGTAGTAAGTATTATATAAAATATCGTATTTTTATCGTGTTTTTATAAGTTTTTGTACCGGTTTAGTAACCGGAGTGTCGTGTCAGATTTACGCGTGGTATTTTGGTGCTTTATTGCAGATTTCTAGGTAAATCAAGACCCCGAGTGAAGACACTTTTTGAAATTAAATCATATCTTTTGAAGGGTGTAAGGAAGTGTCGCGAGTTTAAAAGTTCAATTGGATCAACGGTTCGTAGTACCATTATCGAATTATATTTTCGACGAACAAATGACCCATCAAAAAGGCATTTTATGAAGAAGAGTCCTTCATGAAAGTTTTAGATCTTTCAATAAGCTTTCCAACGCTTTTTGAATCATGTCATTTGGAGATCTACAACTCAAGATATGAATTTTTCAAGTTTCAAGCTCAAAACCGGATGTTTACACTCGGATCGATCCGCCTAATACCGGATCAATCCGAGTGTAATGATGATTATCACATGGGTCTGCAGAGGATAAGCTAAAAATAAAGTTTTTATTCCCGGATCGATCCGCCCTTTCCGGATCGATCCGGCCTATCCAAATTTGCTTTTATAAATATGGTCATTCTCATCACGCCTTTCCTTGCCCTTGCTTTTTGGCCATTTCTTTTACTTTCTTGTTCTTATTTTATTTAGTTGTAGTATATATATATATATATATATATATATATATATATATATATATATATATATATATATATAGCTATCTATCTATCTACCTATATATATATCTACATATATCTATGTATCTATATATATATTTATAGATCTATATATTTATATCTATATATATACTTATGTATTTATATATATATATATATATATATATATATATATATATATATATATATATATATTAATTATATGTGTAGCTAAATTTCATACTATATAATACAAAGACAAGGGCACTTGCCCATACGCTGACACATGTTTTTTTTTTTTTTTTTTTTTTTTTTTTTCTTTAAATAGGGCACAAATTTTTTTTTTTTCTCAACTTATTCTTTAAATAAATGAATAAATAGGTCACAATTCTTTTCCAACTTATTCTTTAAATAAGTCACAAAATTTTTTTCCCCTACTTGTTCTTTAAATAAGTCGCAATTTTTTTCTCCCACTCTCCATATTTTGCCTTTTATTTCTGTTTTTAATAGTTTCTGTTTTTCCCTTTACGTTTTATTAAATGGTTTAGGTAAAATGATTTAAATATTTATTTGATTCAAGTTGGTGTCCCTATGATACTTAGGAGATGGGTTGCAAGAAAAGCGAAATAGGAGATGATTTTTTTTTAAGTGGCTGGAATTATGGATTGTCAATCGGGATGGATTTGTGAGTGTATGGCAGGTGAATAGAATAGTGTGTCTACTCGGGTAGATTGGAGTAAGATTTGGATTAACCAAACGAGCGATCTAAATATCTGAATGTCATTTACATAAGATGTTCGACTTTATAATGATTGAATATCAATATGGTGTTTTCAAAGTATATATAGTGTTTTCAAAACACGCATATATATCGTATCCTGTCTCTTTCATGAGACTATATATGCGCCGGTTCTTTTTAATTAATTTTTCATTTTTAACAAAACACAAATATGTTTCCTATTTTATCTCTTCTGTATGGATATAGTTTCGTTGAAAACATATTATTAGATTTATGTCGTGTAACTTATATTATGACATTGTTATTTCTTATGGGTTTTTTGTTACTTAATAAGTCTTTTACATGTACTGTACACATGCTACGTTATTATTAATTTTGCTAATGTCCGTTCGAAGCTGGAACCACAAAAGTCTTCCTTTTTTTTTTTTAAAAGCCAAAAGTCTTCTTAATAAACATGGAAAGAGTTGGTGTCACGGAGTAGGGGTATAGGATGTACGCGTGTATTGTCTACAAACCATTTCGATTCTTATTCCTGATAATGAGCCACCGCATTCAACACTTCCATCCACCCCCACCTACCCATTGTCTTCTCCACCTCCCTCAACTGCCGAAGCAACCCCTACCACCTCACTGTAGACCTCCAGCGAGTTCACTGCTAATTACCTAAGCCTTTCTAATCGTTCCTTACATGAGATGAATCTACCCTTCCAAACACTTGTTTGAGCACATGCACCGCATAGAAATGCAATGATGAATTTGTGGACTTTGGGTTTAAATTGCAGGCTGCTCTTCTTAATCCTTTTAAAAGCTCAGAGAAAGGGTTGGTCTTCCACAAATAAGTCAGTTTCAGCAAGGTAAATGGCGATTTCCTTTTCAATTTACAAAACCCTTATTTCGCCTTTCAAGCTTCCGCTACTACTTGGAGGCCCTAATCCTTGGTCTATTCGTTTTTTTGTTGTGTACTAACAGGGCTCCGGGGTCATCTTCAACGATCGACGATCCGCTAAAAGTCTTTAGCACCAGTTTGTTCATCTTCTTTAAAGCAATTTAATGGCGTAAAATCGCTCTTCAGATTATGCCGTTGCTCAAATTGGTCTTTCGATCTTGTGTTTGTATGAATAGGTTGATTGTTTTCATAGATGCCTAAATCAACCGATATTACCCTGAAGTGATTTTTTTGTTAGCATTCTCATCTTCATTCAACGAAAAAAAAAAAAAAAAAAGGTCGTAAACCCGGTCAAAACATATTTCAGAGTTGATTTAAAAGCTAATTTTTTTGTCTACATGAATCATTGATTTTTCGCTAATGTATTTGTATGTAAGTGATAGGTAAACCGGGTTCCAAATTTGTATACTAAGTGATCTGTTTAAGCTTTAATATTTGTGAACTTTGTTTGTATGTAAGCGATCTGTTTGTATGTAAGTGATAGGAAAAGCGGGTTCGTTTGATTTGTTTGTTAGGGAAAAATAGGTATCAAATAATCACTTCTCAGTTTGTAGACTCCTTTCCACTAACTCTCTCATATATATGTAACTTGGTTTTGATTGTATAGTGTGGTATATTGACGACCTCTGATTTAGAAATCTAATTGAAAATTTTGAAACCAAGCTGTATTTATTTCATTTGGTTGTGTTTGTTCCTCTCATTAATCTGATTAGTTGAAATTTTAGAGATCTGCACTTTGTTCATTGTGTTTTATTTAAATTCCCAAGTACATGCACCGCCACTATTGTTTTTTCCCTTGGAACCCCACTTACCTAGCTTGTAATTTTTAAACTTCTCTTGGAAGAAAGTGTTGCGGTTTGTGTGCCTTACAAACAAGTAAATTGCTTAAGGTAAGTGTAGTTGGGGTGCTACTCGCAAACCCCAATAGTTAGGGGATCTATTGCAAACCCCGTAGTTGTGGGATCTACAGAAAATCCCAATTTGCCTACACACATAGACACTCCATGCTTGTTTACACCTACAATGTATGCAATACTTATGCTTACAGTTATTACTTTTCTTATGTGAACCTTTGTTTGTTACATAATGCTATTCCACGATCCAAGCTGTTAGATATCTTTCTGCTTTAGGATTTAGTAGATGCAGTAATAGGTTTCTTTTCTTGTGCGTAGAGCTGCAGAACAGCCTTCTAAAAAAGGCATAAAAAACACAAATTAAATACGCATACAGTTGGTACGCGTAATGCTTTCACAGATATTGTGGCTGGTCCTTATATGATGCCTCGAGTGAACCACTGTCTTTAAGAATTGTATTTTTCCTAATCAGTTTGGTTTTGGCATTGAAATTTGATTTTTCTTCCTACATATCCCTGTTGGTCTCTGTTGCTGAATTGTCATATGGTTGCTTTTCTATTTGCCCATTATGACTATAATATTCAAGAATAAATGTCTTGTTATGCGATCCACTTTTTCTCCTCTTTACAATTTGCAGCCAAATGAGCATAGTGTTTATGTGTTCATAGTATAGGAAAGTAAAATTTTGTTTTACACTTTTGCATGGCAGTCACATGATCTTTCTTACATATGTATTCAAAATATGTTACTTCTTTTTTACTTGACTATGTTCCATCCATGAGTGTTTTAATTGTATTATAGACTTTTAAGTTTCAGTAAACGTATTCTATATGTATCTGTGTACATATGTGTTCAAGCTGAATCCTGCTACCTGTGTCCATTCATGTACTATGTGCAGTACTTTAGTAGTAAGATTAAGTTCTTCTTATTGGCTTCTTTTCCGTACTGTGGTATTAGGAGCTACCTCTGTCTCAATGGTCCAATAACAATGTAATTGCTTTCATGTCTGGTTCTTTTGACTATGATATTGAAGCACAAATATGCTTAGGTCAGCTATTTCTTAGTTTCTGGTATGATAAAGTGAAATCTTTGTATCTGGAAACAATGTCGGCCTGTTTTGATTACATAGTTTTTGTCTTTGCAATGCGATCATTAATAAGCGCGCAAAGGTTACACGTATATCAGTATAGTGCCTACATGATCTGGTTGTAGGTTAGGGCCGGTTTATTGTCACACCATAGTTACTATTTGCCATTTTGTGATTTCTCGGGCTGTCACTTATTTCCTATTTTTAAATATATCTATTCACAAAGATGTAATCCTTGTTTTACCTTGTTGCATTCAGCTTACAGATATAGTTATTGTACACTGCAGTTTTCCTCTTTTACATATGTGCTAATTGTATGTGTGCACAAACATCTGCTCATACTAAACCAACTACATTGAAGATTCAGATTTTGAACACTCTGGTTTTTTGTTATCCTACCATGATTATTCCTTTTATTTTGTCTGCATATAATAGTTAGCCTGTTCTGAAACTAATCGTGCTTATGCTTTGTGCAGTTGTTGCTGTTCAAGGTCATTGCACTTATTCAGCTCTGACTTTTATAAACAAGGTTACCACTACTTAAGGTGAGTGTAGTTAGGGGTACTACTGCAAACCCCGTAGTTAGGGGATCTATTGCAAATCCCCGTAGTTACGGGATCTACAGCAAATCCCATTTCATTTGTTTACCGTAATAGTTAGTATAGAATGTTCTGTTTTCCCTGCTCATTCTAATAATAGCCAACACTTTGCACACCCATGCCACATAGTTTTTTCCTTATTACAGTCATCGTAATTGTTATATTAGGGTTTCTTAGGTCTCATGGGAAGTATAGATATAGCCTTCTACTCCCATCTATGTTTCACACGTAGTTTGTCTGGACACCACATTCTTGTTGTTTGCTTCCAAGGTGTGGCGAGCATTTACCATGGTTGGATCACACACAAGTTCACAGGCTATTCCACCTTCTTCAGAGGTGTTATTTCCTGTTTTGCCTTCGGCACCTAATCTTGCTTCAGGTAGAATAGCTAGAGCTCATAAGCAGCGCCAGGTAGCTACAAATAGGCTGCGTGAAAAAAAGAAAACCCAAAAATATACAAGTCATGAGTCTTCTTACATCCTACCAAGAAATATAGCTATTCCTCTTCCTCCAGGTTACTCCTACACTGCTCGCCCAAAATTAAAAAAACGTAAAAGTTGTTGGTTTGTCACATTTGGGTCATATGATAAGTATAGTGGTCAAAAGTCTGACATCCATCTTCCTCATTCGTGTACCATTGAAGCATGTGAATCAGATATGGTTCATGCTTCACACCCTTCCTTGGATGGCTTCCACCTAAATGATGGTTTTAACCACAATCAGGTTGGCCTAGCCCCATCATTGGCCTGTTCAGAACCTTTACCTACAGTTTTATTCCCACCTTCAGCCTCTGGTGTTTCGTCGCCACTTCCGCCGCCAGTAAACAATACTGCCGCCTCAACTAGCGTTGTTTCTCCTACTGTGGAACCTACTAATTCAAGTCTTCCTCGTAGGAGAATCCACAGGAAAAAACAACAACCAGATTCAGCCCTACATTTTGAGAAAGATGCCTTTGCAACTGTTGCCTTAACTCCTGATATCTTACGCCCGGGGTTCCCAAGCTGCAGCTTGTTGTGGAGTCGTGAGATTTGCTCACGAGCCTCCTACTTCCTGCTGTAGTAGTGGGGATATTGTTCTTGTTACCACCCCACTTCCTAGCATCTTAGTCGACCTACTGATTTCAGGATCTAACGAATCCAAAAATTTCAGATCATGCATAAGGACTTACAACAATCATCTGGCCTTTACATCTCTAGGTGCAACTTATGACAAGGACCTCTCTAGGAGAAATAAAGGCATTTATACTTTCAGAGTCCAAGGACAAGTCTACCATTTCATGCCACCTCTTACAGACTCAGGCAATTCTTCACAGAATTTACAGTTCTATCTTCATGATACTGAACATGAAGTGGCAAGTAGATTGGCAAGCTGCCCTAGATTGTATGAAATGTCTTTAGCCAAAATTCTACTTGTTCTTGAAGCCAACCCATATGCAAGATTCTTTAGAAGCCTTAGGAATGAGGTTGGACTTGAGGATCATGGCGTAAGAAAAAAATAAAAAACACCAGTGGCACTTTAAAACCTGTACATTCAGGTAAAAAGGGAAACTCGGGACAAAATCAACATTGACTAACAACCATAGAACAAACTCATAAAGTATGTGACTTAACAACACAAAACTTTTGGCTATTCGACATGTAAGGTACTTTAATCAAAACACAGGCTTACCCTTAAAAGCATTGAATGCCCAGTGGTCTTATAATGCCCAAAACTAAATAAACTTACATTGTGTTCAAATAGATTCTAACTTATAAAATACTAACAAATGTCATATTCGATAGGATTCTCCCACTCAGTCAGACGATGTTGCTTATATGTGTGATTGGAACTTTTAAGAAGAATCTGACGTATTTTTTCCAATTATAAATATGTCCTTTGCTCCAAACTTACAAAATGAGATTTTCCAAACATGGCAGGTAGCTAAACAGGGACATCAGAGGAGAGCCCTATAAAATAAGCTAGGAATAACCAGCCCTCAGCAAGAAATGGACTTCCAAAATGCTTTTCCCCCACTAATATATGAGACCGAAGAAGGGAAGTACGAAGCCTATGGTCCGCCGATTCCCGTGAAGCTAAACGATGATCCAATCACAAATGAAGATATCGTTAAGTTAGGCGCTTATCCAGACAATGTAACCCTAAGCCTGGCTAAAGAGCGTGATAGATCAAGGAAACAACTCCACGAGGTGACACAGGAAATGGGCCGAAAGCTTCATGAGATAACAGAGCAACTAAAGCAGGAGAAAACCTTCAGCCAAGAACAATTTAGGCTTGCCCAGATGTGGCAGGGAAGATACCATGCAACTCAGGCAACACAACCACAGAATGCAGGCAACAACAATGTGCAGGAGGATACAGCCTCAGATACTATGGAATTACCAAACGGAGATGTTCGGAGCATTAGCGAGTGAAAGGAAGAAACCAAAGAGTCATCACTATTGTTATATGTTCCATGATCTTTTGTTATATGCTTTGTATTATGCAATAACCTTATAAGGACTCTAACATGGATTTCTATTGTAAATTATGGTCTGCAAATATTGTACTACTTATTTACTTATCTTGCTACTTTTACAGCATATTTATGTACTAATCAAATATTTTTAATGGTTGTCCGTTTAGAACCGTTCTCATCATCTAAATTCATATATATACTCAAAATAGATAAATATATAGCTGCAGTGGGCATACACTGTGCATTGCACAGTTTTAGAACACTAGTATATATATAGCCGAATTATGTGAAAACGGGTGAAATCAACCCTCGGGAAACGAGATGGAGTTGTGTAGCACTTAATTAAACGTTTTTATGATAAACTCATGTTTTAAAACTTGTTTTAAATGTTACACGCAACCTAGCTTATAGATGCATTTTGCGGCTAGAAGTGGGAAAAAGTTTAAGAATCACTAAAACATAGTCTTGATAGTTAGACTGACAACCTAAGTGACAAGTCAGGACTATGCTTATGTGAGGTTTTCATCAGCTTTTTATTCCGGTCAACCTTATTAGGCAAGTTAGCTTTCTAAAGGGAAAGTTAATAAACTTAGTATGGGGGTTAAGTGAGAGTTGTTCAGATCTTAACGCAATAATAAAGAGCTGACACCCGTGAATGTCATATAAACTGAATTCGATAAAACATACTCCTTGTCAAGTTTTTCCTACGGGGTGATAACCTGTTGGATCATAGTTTGGCTATGTTTTTTAATCTCGTTAGAATAATCTTTATTTTCTGCATTAGCTATAATAAACAACCAACAACTTTGATCGCCTAGACTAAGACACACGTTCGCTTTGGTACTCACAACCACATTTCTCTTGGGATCGACCTCGTACTCTGTAGCTATCCTAACAATCGACCCGGTACTCTCTTTGGTTAGAGAGTTAGTTTACCCACGATTCTTGAGTCTTTTATAAATTATATTTTTGTGGGTAGATTTTTAGCTCATCAAAAAAATTGGCGCCGTTGCCGGGGAAATGTGTGATATTGTTGTGATATATTGTAAGTGAACCGAAGGCTTGGGCCTAGGTTTTTATTTTCTTCGTTTTATTTAGATTTCGTGTGTGTGTGTGTAAAAAAACGAAAAAATAAAAGAAAATTTTTATTGTTTTCTTGTTGTTTTCTGAAGATCTTGCAGATTGTGGTTAAATGGATGGATTTTTCAATCAATACTACTCTCCTGAACAACAATACTCCTACTTACCTCAGGCACCTGAGCAATACTATCAACAACAGTATGTGCCTCAGCCTCAATATCAACAAAGCAGAGTAACCAGGACCAGAATTATGGTTATTCGAGTTATGAGCCACAACATTTTGAGGGTTCCCCGAACCCTAGTGCTTATCAGGATTACGGTGTTCATACTCAATGCGTTGATAGCTTTACCCAGATTCTGCCACCTGATCAGTGTCTGGAATGGCAAGAGGACTGCTACTCACCTCCGATGAATCAAAGTCAGTTTGAACAGTTTTCCCCCATGCCACGAGAAGACTTCACCGACAGTCAAATGGAGCAACTAGAGCGATTGGACCAGATCTTGCAAGAGCGACTGCTGGACATGAAAGAGTTCAAGATAAGCACTGACCCTGCCATAAGAAATCTTCAAGAGAGGGTGGTGCAATTGATTGAAATAATGGAGTTCGAGCAGGCAAAACAGGCATGTGCAAAAGAGGTGGTTAAGGATGATGAGGTGCTCATTGAAGAAGTTCAGGTTGAGAATAAGGTTGAGGATTCAGTTTGCTATAATGAGATTTCAGAGTTAGAGGAGCAGGAGATTGATTGGCCATCTTTAGTAAAGCCACTGGGAGAGTTGGTAGTGTTTAATATAACGGTCCCGGATTACTACATTCGTCCACTCTGTGAGGATGAATTTTCTGCGGTCCAGTTTGTGTACTCCCCGATGGATGAACTTTATGGAATAGTAAAGAAGATGGTTCGACAGGCTGATAACAGAAGATTCTCTGGCTGGGAGGAGGTGACATCGAGAATTAAAAGAGGTACGTTTCTAGACAATACAATTTCAATGGTTCTCGCATTGTTAATTTTTCTTAAGCTATTGATCTTCTTGAGTTCGGATTTTGGTTGATTGAGTCTGTTTAGAGTCACCCTGTCGAGCAAACGACGTTAAACAAAAGCGCTACAGGGAGGCAGCCCGTTAAAATAATAATAATAATTTGGATAAAGACTAGTCTTAATGAAATGTAGAATCTGTGGAAAGATGAACACAAAGCACAACCAAGTCTCGAGATGAAGGTTTGAATGTCATTAAACAGGGAACGATTAGGTGGTTATCCGAAAATCCCGATGGAGAAAAAAGATAAAATTCAAATACATCATTTCTTGGACTTAGGTTGTTAAAATGCTTTGTGTAACCCTTGAGGATCTGGGTATAAAAGACTCACATTCACTACTTTGCACACATTTCATTTTATGATCTAGTCTGTTTCAAATTTCTGGTCGTTGTAATATAGTGGTGAGTATTCCCGCCTTAACAAAACTGTGTGTAATAAAAATGAATCTAGGAATAGCTGACTTGACTATGATATATGCTCATGTGATACTCTCTATAATACGTATATGCTTAGATGTTCTGTGCTTTACCCGTGTGGGTTATTTTTCCATCTAAAGCTGTTATGCGATGTGCTATATATTGCCTATTGAATTTTCTGACGTGACATGGCTATTTTCTTATTCCCATATCCCTATTGCATACTTTGGCACGAGGACCATGTCCCGTGTTGGCTTTGTTTTGGTTGTTTTGGTCCAGGGATTCGGGACGTGCTTTCTCATGGCTGTTACGGGATTCGATAGCACCTTTCTGCTAGGTCTATAAGTTAAGTCTTTCTCTCTATCTCTGGGGATAATGCAAAATCGTAAGTGGGGGGTAGAGACGTGGTTGGTTTAGCAATGGCAGTAAGTGTTTAAACACTTAGTTTTTGATTCCTTTTCGAATTATTTAGTTGATTAAAATAACTTGTACGAGATATATATTTCATGGATTTGAAGAAGTAATGATCAATTTGGATGTTTATAACCAATGTGAACCGTAATTACATTTTAACCCCAAGTGTATTTGTATAACATGAATTCCTTATGAACGTATAGTCTCAATCTTTTGTTACCATGCAACTTTTGTATGATATCATGTAAGCATACTTTTATAGCAACTAGAACTTAGGTTTGATATCCTTTCGAGGCGAAATAGAAAGATGTTTGGAATCGAAGTTAGGGATGACGGTCATGGCATTCTCTTTGACCCTACCATAGCCAAATAAGCCTTAAGCTAAACATTTGACCTTCGTAGCCCTTACTCATCCTTGATAGAATGGTCTGACCACCATTCGCTTTAGCCGTTTTGTTACTTAGTCAGAAACCTACCCTTGAGCCTTATTATGGTCACATTCCCTTCATTTTAACCCTACGAGTGGACTTAGTTTTTTGTAGGACCACGTTTGCTAAAACAAGTGTAAGGTGGGGGGAAATGATGTTTTTAGTCGGTTGGTTTCTTGGTTTTGAGCTATAAGGAGAGGAGGAGCTCGGTTGGGCCAGATGCTCGGTTTTGGGCCAACAAAAACAAAACAAAAACAAAAAGAAAAAAAAACAAAAAGAAGAAAAACAAACTTGGATGTATATAGAAATAAAAGGGTTGGAATCAAAGAGATGAGTTCAAAGTTATTCTTATGATGTTAGAGTTGGGATAGTGAGATAAGTGCTAATGTGTTCGTTCTCACCTCATGACGCTTGAAACATAGTCGATTTTGGCAATGAGTTCGGGTGCGTTAGTATCCTATGGTTCCCAAAGTGTTGAAAATAATCAAAAAGGAGTTTGGATGGTTTGTATGGTAGCAATGAGGTGGTACATGAGTTGATTAGGTTTACTCATACTTCTTTTTCTCCAGTTTCCAAAATATCCTTTTCGATTAACCGAAATTACCCTGGCCTAACGTTATAACCCTTCAAGTCCTACCTGATCTAACTTCTTGAATCCGAACGTCTCGATTAGTGGAGATTGGTATCATTCTTAAGCCTATGGTTTGCAACTACAGTCTTGCATGCATGATTTCATGATTAATTGCATGATAATAATTTTGAGAGGTTATTCACACACACACTGTTATACATTTATATTGTGGTTAACGTGTGGTTATGATTCGAATGGTTGCATCATCTGGTTGTCCTTTATATCTTATCTCTTCATGAATTTTTCCTCATTCATTTTATTTTATCGCTTGTTTTGTTCGAGGACGACCAAAAGCTAAGTGGGGGGTTGTGATGACAGAAAAATTCACAGTTATTTTCATAACTTTTTACCCCACTTCTGATATCATTTTGAGCACTTTTGTATCATTTCGAGTCATTAATTCCTAAGTTTTATCTAAATGCATAAGTAGTAAGTATTATATAAAATATCGTATTTTTATCATGTTTTTATAAGTTTTTGTACCGGTTTAGTAACCGGAGTGTCATGTCGGATTTACGCTTGGTATTTTGGTGCTTTATTGCAGATTTCTAGGTAAATCAAGACCCCGAGTGATGACACTTTTTGAAATTAAATCATATTTTTTGAAGGGTGTAAGGAAGTGTCGCGAGTTTAAAAGTTCAATTGGATCAACGGTTCGTAGTACCATTATCGAATTATATTTTCGACGAACAAATGGCCCATCAAAAGGCATTTTCTGAAGAAGAGTCCTTCATGAAAGTTAGATCTTTCAATAAGCTTTCCAACGTTTTTGAATCATGTCATTTGGAGATCTACAACTCAAGATATGAATTTTTCAAGTTTCAGCTCAAAACCGGATATTTTACACTCCGGATCGATCCGGCCTAATACCGGATCAATCCGGGGTGTAATGATGATTATCACATGGGTCTGCAGAGGATAAGCTAAAAGATAAAGTTTTTATTCCCGGATCGATCCGCCTATCCAAATTGCCTATAAATATGGCCATTCTCATCACTTTCATTGCCCTTGCTTTTCGCCATTTCTTTTACTTTCTTGTTCTTATTTTATTTAGTTGTAGTATTAATATATATATATATATATATATATATATATATATATATATATATATATATATATATATATATATATATATATATATCTAGCTATCTATCTATCTACCTATATATATATCTACATATATCTATGTATCTATATATATATTTATAGATCTATATATTTATATCTATATATATACTTATGTATTTATATATATCTATATTTTTATATATATATATATATATATATATATATATATATATATATATATTAACTATATGTGTAGCTAAATTTATATATATAGCCGAATTATGTGAAAACGGGTGAAATCAACCTCGGAAAGCGAGATAGAGTTGTGTAGCACTTAATTAAACGCTTTTATGATAAACTCATGTTTTAAAACTTGTTTTAAATGTTACACATAACCTAGCTTATAGATGCATTTTGCGGCTAGAAGTGGGAAAAAGTTTAAGAATCACTAAAACATAGTTTTGATAGTTAGACTGACAACCTAAGTGACAAGTCGGACTATTCTTATGTGAGGTTTTCATCGCCTTTTATTCCGGTCAACCTTATTAGGCAAGTTAGCTTTCTAAAGGAAAGTTAATAAACTTAGTATGGGGTTAAGTGAGAGTTGTTCATATCTTAACATAATAATAAAGAGTTGACACCCGTGAATGTCATATAAACCGAATTCGATAAAACATACTCATTGTCAAGTTTTTCTACGGGTGATAAACTGTTGGATCATAGTTTGGCTATGCTTTTTAATCTCGTTAGAATAATCTTTATTTTCTCGCATTAGCTATAATAAACAACCAACAACTTTGATCGCCTAGACTAAGACACACGTTCGCTTTGGTACTCACAACCACATTTCTCTTGGGATCGACCTCGTACTCCTGTAGCTATCCTAACAATCTGACCCGGTACTCTGTTGGTTAGAGAGTTAGCTTACCCTGGTTGCGTGAGTCTTTTATAAATTATATTTTTGTGGGTAGATTTTTAGCTCATCAACCACACAAAGGAGCTTTACCTAAAGTTTCTTCTTAGAGTTCTACTCTCCCAGCGGACACGCCTGAGCATAGTAGGGGACATTGATATACCCGGATCGGAATGGGGCCTGTTCATCTAAATTGGGCCAATTGTCTTGGCCCATTAACATAGATATTGGGCCTCTGTCTCCTCTGGCATTGCCATAAACCATCTTATGCCCGCAAGCTATAAGCGGTGGTCCTATCCGCCAACAAGAGAAGCGGATCTTGTCCGCCAATCGTAAGTCGGACACATTCTCTCCATGTGATTTATACCCATATCGACAAAGCTAATTTCAAGACAAGGCACAAATGAGTCCACGCTCGCCCGTCTTGATCATCGCTCGCCATCCTCATTGATCCAAATTAGCCAAAACAAATTGACCACTCGACGGTGGCTAGACACTTGTATTGCATGCATACTTAACTTAGCTATGTACTCTAGATGTCTTGTCGATGAACAAGAGACCGACTTACTTTTTAGCCTATAAATATGGGATCACAATGTAATAGAAGGCTAGTCTTAATCTCAATCTCTCAAGCATTGATCTATAATATAATACAAGCGTAAGCTACGCTAACTGGTCGACTAATTCACTTGTTCTTCACAAACACTTAAACCGCCACCATCGTTCTTGATCACCACCGTGTCCACACCGTGGAAATCACACATATATTCACCTTATATATCTCAAGATAAACACTCATTATCAGAGATCGGTGTTCAGCGCTACATCAATACATCAATATATATATAATTAATCAACACAATTAATATCTTGTAGACATAAAGTGCATTTACTAAAATACCCTTCATACCTAACGATCACGGAATAGCGTCTACCAACACACCATGACCCCCAATCATCGGAAGAGTCAAATGCAATGACTACTACCTTTAATGTGAAACAGTTACCGTGTAAATTGAATCATATCACTGTTACAACATCCATAAGGTCGAACGTCGAGTGTTGATCATCAAAGACCGTAACTTATAATCTGGATATCCTACTATCTCGAAGTAACATATTACTTCCACTTTGGAAAGACTTTCGAGAATAAGACATTCCTTATAAGAAGGCCTTTCGTGTAACGCCCCGAATTTTTCAAAATAAAACAAGAAGGGTATAGTTGTCAATAGTAACATTTCTTATAATTTTTTTTATTATGCCGTAATTGTAACACCCTGATTTTTTTCGAAATCCGAGAATTTTTTTGTTTTTTATTTTTATTTTAGAAAACTACAAACTATATAGATTTACTATTATATGTGAAATCGCAATATGTATTGCATGTGTAAATCGAGTGCTAAAATGTATTTGTATTTTTTGTTATTTCAATAGTAGTAAATTAAACAATCACACAATAAACACAACTTATTATCACTTTGTTATCACAATAAGAGTTGGGACCAACACAAAAGCTTTACTTTATGTTATTTACTAAACTTTATGAACAGTAAATGTAGTTTTTTTTCGTTACTACAATCATCTCTTAAATAGTCTTCTTTCCGTTCATCCGTTTCGGCAATTAAAAAAAGGGTTTAATGATGTAGCTTAAAGGTAGTATATATACATGCATGTACAGGGTACGAGAGAGAGAAACCATATTTTCCAAAATGTTCTTGTTCATGCCTTTTTTCGGACACTGAAAATGGCCATTGCCAGCCTTGCACAGGAACTCCGACTTTCTTCGATCACCCACTGCTTTCACTATAGTTATCATACACCTTTAGCGGCTACGTATTCTCAGCCAATTTCATAATGGAAGCTGACGCAAATCATGGTTAACTTTTCCAAGCCATGAATTTATACTTCTGTACACACACCATAAACATATCCTTTAATTATTCAATGTCATAATCTCGATCCGGCGCCGTCTTTTGAATCCTCTATGTCAACTCCCAGCCATTGTCCTCTTTCTTCCACCATCCAAAAGCCGACTAACAACATGTAACTAAAATTAGTCTACCATTAAAGATACGTGGGTTTTTGTTTTATCAAATATTTCCGTTCAATCAATGGTAAGCTTGAATTTGGTATTAGGGGTGGAACTGCTTTTGCAATTTTGGGGAATTGATTTTATGCTTCACGGTTCAACGGGATTAATTTATTAGAAATAAATTAAAGGTTGTTTGGTGTTAGAGCAAGGAAAATGAGATGCTAGATGAATGAATTCATGTGAGTTTAATTTTATTTTCTATAATAGTCAAATGTGTTTTTTTAAAGTATTTTCAAAGTATTTTAACTGAATATATTATTGATATAGATAAATAACATGTACCTTGTTAAAAATGATTTATTAATTCTCTCGATTTAATGATAATAACGTGATGAAACAAATCTTGTACAAATGATATTGCATGTCCCACCTCGGTGGCATGGTACCGTACTTCCCGCTTTGCGCGGCATGGTATATTGTACTTGTACCTTTCCCGCTTCGGCGGCATGGCTAGTTCCCGCTTCGGCGGCATGGTTCTCGTTCTCGTTCTCGCTCGATGGGCCCGCCGAGGGTTTCGCATTCGGGTTAGCTGAGCATTGGGCCTGTAACCGCGGTTGTGGGATCCGAGGCAAGTGGACTCTCCGGAAGCCCCAGGAGATTGGGTGTCGGAAGGACGGACTTCACTATAAAAAATAGCTAGTTGTGGATATAAGGTGGTGAAACGGAGTCATAAAGCGAGAGACAATCGTATCATTTGATCGATGTCTAGTAAAGGAACTTGATGAATTGACGGATCTCGAATGAGCTTGCTCGACTTGAACTTGATATATAAATTTTAAACAAGTATATTATTACATAAATACTCGAACAAGATTTCTAGAAAATGTATATTTTGTTACAACATTTATTTAAAATATATAACACTCAAGATACGCTCACGCCAAATGCGTTTTCTTTGACTGATTTCGTTTTCTTTGTGTTTTTGTTTTGTTTTGTTTTTCTTATATAAATAAAATCAGGTAATTGTTCGAAAGAGATGTAATGAGGATGAAAGCTATGACATGGACCTGGATTTAGAACATTCTATGCAAATTATGTTAATTGCAATTGTAATATTTTATTTGTTGTAATTTTTATAATTGAAACAATTAGTGTACATTTGTAAATTTAATTATAAAATTATTGAATTATTTTGGAAAAGATAGTCTAGTTAATGAAGTCGCGGTGAGAGCTTCGCAACCCCTCCTAGAATGACCCCAGTGGACCTAGGGTTCGGGAGTAGGGTATTACATTTCGGATATTTACTCCTAATCTCAAAGGATACGCGATTTCCGGACGAGCAACATTAATCTTACGCATGCTTCAGTATCACACCAAATCACTACCGTATGATCGCCCCATGGATAGGGAAACCTCAATAATGTCAAAGTATGACAATCCATATCGTGATGTCATGAAGACTCCGGTCTCAAGATAATTACACAACCGCCACATAGTGCGACACTTAATTAAGTAAGTGGATCAGTCTAACGTACGCATTCTTTAATACATGTCCACATACAGTCCAAGTGTCCCTACACTTTGATAGACGAGATCTATCCCTATCTTCAATAAGATAGAAGACATCTAATATGTGCTAGTCTAATCGTACTATTAATGTCCCGTTTAATAGCACATACGTGACTAAAGACATTAAGTGTCAAACCACATAAAGTGAGTCAAGATCTCATCAACCATAATCACTATCATGGTTTATCTCTCACAGTTTGACACTAGGGACGTTATTATTATACAATCACTAATTGGTTCATATAGATAATCGCAATATATAATAACAGAAAAGCCATTTAACATTTGTATAAACATAAAGAAATAGTAGAAATGATCCGACCGGTCGATCCAGTCCAACCCGATTGGGTTTTAAGACACTATTTCAACACAAAGGTGACATGGAAACAGTCAGGAGCTGTTACATGACAACTGTTAACAGGAAACTGATGATTCAACAAGTAAGCATGGAAGAGTTACTCCCCGAAGACGAGAAGAGATGGTCGTCTGAAGACCAGACCGAGGTTGTTCGCCTATGGGACGAACAAGTAGACTTGACTGTGAATGTGGGATCTTGGATCCCAAACCCTCACAAAGGAGCCCTGGTGAATCTCTTAAAGAAATTCAGGGATGTGTTCACATGGAAGACCGAAGATATGCCCGGTCTCTCCCCAGAGTTGGTTGTGCATAAGTTGAACGTCGATCCGAGCAGGAAGCCTGTTCGGCAAAAGAAGAGGCACTTCACCCCTGAGTGAATCTCAGCTATTGAAAAAGAACTGGCAAAGTTACTCCAAACAAATATCTTCAAGAAAGTCATATACCCAAAGTGGTTGGCAAATCCGGTGCGGGTCAAGAAACTAGATGGGAGCTGGAGGATGTGTGTTGATTTCACAGATCTCAACAAAGCATGTCCCAAAGATTGTTATCTGTTGCCAAAGATTGACCGCCTTGTAGACTCAACGAAGAGGATATGAGATATTCGCATTCTTAGATGCGTATAAGGGATATCATCGGATCGCCATGGATCCTAAGGACTCGAGAGAAGACCTCGTTTGTCACCGAGTTTGGCACGTATTGCTATGTAACCATGCCATTTGGTTTGAAGAATCTTTGGGGCAACATACCGAAATTTGTGAATAAAATATTCGCATGCCAGATCGGTCGGTGCATGAAGGTTTATGTAGACGACCTCCTTATCAAAAGAAGGTCTCTCAATCAGTATTTTTTGGACGTCAAAGAAGTGTTCAATATGCTAAGGTACACCAAGATGAAGTTAAACCCCAAGAAATGTACATTCGGGATCAGATCAGCAAATTCTAGTGGTACATGATATCCAAAGATGGAATTAAATCTAGTCTCCGATAAGATCGACGCATTAAAAACTATGTCGCCTCCAAAAGCATTAAGGAAGTTCGAGAGACTAAGCGGACGAATAGCGACTCACGAACATATTCCTCTCTAGTTCGCACACTGGCGTGCCTTGCCCTTTTCAAGATTCTAAGAAAAGCTAGTCCTTCGAAGATTTGAAGTCATATTTGGCCGAGCTTCCAACACTAACAGCTCCTCAGGAAGGAGAAACTTTGTATGTGTACTTAACAGTATGCAAATAGGCACTAAGTGCAGTGCTGGTTAGGGAACATGATGGAAACCAAATACCAATTTTCTTTGTAAGTAAAGCACTTCACGACCAAAAGTAAGATACTCAAACACGGAAAAATTAGCTAGCGCCCTGGTGCATGCCTCAGGAAACTAAGGCTCTATTTCCAAGTCGACCGAATGTTGTAATTACCGACCGACCTCTTCGACATTGGGATGACCCGAGACCCCAGGAAGATTGGCAAAGTGGGTCATAGAACTAGCGAGTATGACCTCGACTTTCGATCCACGAACTACAATCAAGGCACATGCATTGGCGGATTTCTTAGCAGAGGGTACAACCATTCGTTTGGATAACAATCAGCCAACATGCGAAGTAGAAAGATGGAATTTATATGTTGATGGGGCTGCTAGCAAGGAAGGAGCAGGGGTAGGTCTTCTGCTCATCAGTCCAAAAGAGGAAGAGTTTCCATATGCTTTACGCTGAGATTCCAAGCTACAAACAATAAAGCGGAATTTGAGGCCCCAATTATCGTGCTCAATTTGGTTGTAAAACTCGGAGTTGGAAATCTGCAAGTCCACAGTGATTCTCAGCTCGTGGTTAATCACATAAATGGTGAGTATGAAGCAAAGGAGGAGCCCATTAGAAAGTACTTAACAATGGCACAATCTTTGCTTGAAATTTTTCAAAAGGCCCAGGTCGGCTAAATACCTCGATCTGAGAACAAGAGGCCAGATGCGCTCTCAAAGTTAGCTTCAAATTTCATATCAGACAGAAAAGGGTTGGTAGAACTCCTAAAGGAAAGAAGTTATGATCAGCAGATGGTTCAACCGATCACGCAAAGTAGCACCTGGATGGACCATATCGTCTCTTATCTTAGAGATGGAATCCTCCCTGATGACAAAGTTCAGTCCAAAAGAACGAAGCTCTTGGCGGCCAGATACTCCATGTTCAATGATGTTCTTTACCGCAGGTCGTACATCGCTCCGTGGCTCGGATGTGTAACAACAGAGGAAGGAAAATACCTCATTCAAGAAATAAATCTTGGAATTTGTGGAAACCATGCAGGAGCTCAGACTTGGCAAGGAAGTGCCGCCTGTTCGGCTATTTCTGGCCGACCATGTTACAAGACGCTAAAGAGCTGGTCGAGAAATGTAAATCATGCCAGGTGCACGATAATCTTTCACACCAGCCGTCCCAGGCTACGATTCCTCTCGTGTCCCTATGGCCCTTTGATCAATGGTGAGTCGACTTAGTTGGACCACTCCCTCGAGCTCCCGGTAACTTTATATTTTTGGTGGTAGCAGTGGACTACTTCACTAAGTGGGTGGAAGCCGAGCCACTAACCCACAATCACTGGAAAACAGATTCAAAAATTTATATGGAAGAATGTTGTTTGCAGATATGGGATTCCAAAGACATTGATCCCTGATAATGGAACCCAGTTCGAGGATGAAGCCGTTAAGGACTGGTGTGCTGAACTTCACATAACACAACGCTTTACATCAGTGGGGCATCCCCAAGCTGATGGGTTGGTCGAACAGACCAACAGACAGATCAAGACTGGATTAAAAAAGCGCCTTGAAGAAGAAGGAGAAAATTGGGTCGAGCACCAGCCCAACATATTATGGGCGTACAGAACAACACCGAACTCGGCCACATGGAAAACTCCATTCAGCCTGACGTATGGTTGCAAAGCAGTAATTCCGGATGAGATTAGCCTACCTTCACCCAGATCGGAGCTTTACTCTGAGGAGCAAGTAGCCTTGCTCAAACACTCTGAAGACGACCTGGAAGAAGCTCAAAGTGTGGCATTCATCAGAATGGCCAAATATAAACAAATGATTTCCCAGTACTATAACTCCCGAGTTAAGCACTCGTACTTTAAAGAGGGAGATCTGGTACTTAGAAAGAATGAGGTAAGCTAACAGGGCCCCCAAGGTAAACTTGCTCCGAACTGGGAAGGACCTTATAAAGTAGTCAAGGTACATGGAAATGGAGCATATAAGCTGGCTGATGCTAAAGGCAAGACCATCCCACGCAGCTTGGAATGCCACCAACTTAAAAAGATTTTATGTCTAAGGCAGGTTCCCAACTTTATTTTTTATGTTTACTTTGTGTTTCAATTTCTATGAACATTAGTTCTAATAATAAAGTTTAAATTTTGCATATGTGCATATTTATTTTTTGAGTTTATAAGGTTAGCAAGTTTGCAAAAGACAACCTAAGTCCGCAGGATGATTTATCAAAAGCGAAGTTGTAGGCCGGACTTAGAAAGTTTGCAAAGGACAAACTTCCTAAGTCTGCGGAGACATGACGATCGTAATCGAAGTGCAGCGGACTTAGAAAATTTGTAAAGGACAAACTTCCTAAGTCTGCAGATGCATAATCGAATCGAATGGCAGTGAGACTTAGAAAGTTTGCAAAGGACAAACATCCTAAGTCTCAGCAGAGATGACGATCATAATCGAGCTACAAATCGGACTCGAGAAAAATGAAATAAAATACGCTAAGTATACCATCTAAGGCTAGAACTCACACATGGCATACTAAGGGGGCAGGTCACCTTAGAAAATATTGTTTAAAGAAGATAAAAGCAAAGTAGTAAGACATAAAGGCTGCAATAAAATTGCATATGTGCCCAAGTAAAAGGAATATAATTGTCAAAGTACAACTTTTTAAATTACTGAGCAAAATAAATGTTCAAGAAAGGCAAAATACAAGAAAAAGGCTTAAAAGTCTATCCGAAGACCCAGGATCATGATTCTGTTGAGCATAAGAGGCAGCAGATCCAGAAGCTTGACGAGCAGCAGTAGGCCGCCGAGCATACTTCAAGGCTAGTTCCTCCCCTGCCTGGAATTCATTAAGCCTCTAGAAAATAGTGTGAAAGAAGATAAAAGCAAAGCACTAAGACATAAAGGCTGCAATAAAGTTGCATATTTGCCCAAGTAAAAGGCATATAATTGTCAAAGTACAACATTTTAAATTTTGGAGCAAAATAAATGTTCAAGAAAGGCAAAATACATATGAAAAAAGCTTAAAAGTCTATCCAAAGACTCAGGAGCAGGATTCTGTTGAGCCGAAGAGGCAGCAGATCCCGAAGCTTGACGAGCAGCAGCAGGCCGTCGAGCATACTTCAAGGCTAGGTCATCCCCTGCCTGGAATTCCTTAAGCCTATCATCATATACTTGGAACCCGGCTTGCGCAATCCATGATGGGGAAGATCCTTAATCACCAACTCGGGACATTGGCTTTTAGCCTGATCTACTCCCAAGGTATAACCGTGCCATAAGATCGGGGCCAGCAAAGCCTTCAAAGCTCTAAAGCACTGAGTAGAACTCTTGTAGGCATGAACTGCTTGGGTGATCTGATCAGGAATCGCAGCCTTCAGCTCCTATTTCTCAGATCAGAGCCGGGTAATCGCCCATTCTAGCTCAGAAGTTTGCTTCAGATGTTCATCAGTCACCGTCTGCAGGTCGGAGGTGAACTGATCCCTGATCTTCTGAAGCTCGGCCTCTTGAACAGCAAGCTGTTTGTTCAAAGCTGAAACCTCCTGATCCCTAGAAGCCAAATCATCATTGGCCTTTTGGCGACTTGGTCGTGAACAACAACTTGCTGCTCCATGGAGCCCTTCTGGGAGGAGAGGTTGTTAAACCGCGTCAAAACCTCCTTACCAATCTTGGCACCCTGAAACAAGTATTTAAGGTGTCAGTAACTCTCAGAGAAAAATTAAATATAATCAAAGGAAGGAAGAGCTTACAATAGCAGCTAAGTCCTTATCGGACATCCCAACCATGTCTTCAAAATGGGGCAATGAACCCCCTCCAAGTCGGAAGGGTCTTGGTTATCTCCCTAAGCCCTGCTCATCTTTCTCCTAGATCAGGAACGTAGTTGGAGCTGCCCCTCCGCAGCTTCATGTTCAGATCTGTCCAGAACAACCAGGCTCTCCTCACCCTTTTGGTCTGTACGCTGTAAAGGGATGGTCTGCTCGTCCCCTTGAAGGCCCTCAAAAGTTTGGATGCCCTCAGTATTCACCTCAAGATTCAAAGGTGGAACCGCCGAAGTGCCAGCATCCTCGGTCCTCTCCGAGTCCAAGCCCGGCTCGTTTTGCTCGGCCTCGACCCCTTCCTTCTCAGTGGCCCCAGCAAAAATGTCAGCGAAATCAGCCACTGCAAAAGCAAGAAAAAACAAGGTCAGTACGAACACAAGATAATATGTAAGTTATGCAAAAAACGAAGGCAAAGGATAAAGTCCTACAATTATTATACTCCTCCTCGGTAAACCTCCTGCACGGATTTGGCCCCGAATCGGCCAGCCGAGCAGCCTCGATCAGCTCGGAAGGATATTCCTTCTTGTCCAGAAAAATACCAGAATTGTCAATGTCTTCTAGCAGCTTATCCCCAACCCCTATAGGGCATACGTCCGGGGGAATGGAGTTGGAGTTCCATCTACCCAACTCCGGATGTCCATCATGGCGAATAAAGAAAAAGTGAGACTTCCAATTATAGATAAAGGACTTCCCCTTATAAAGGATAAGGATGCCCCACCGGTGGTCTGTATGGCGGGGAAAGTAGTACCACCCCTTGTGGTTTTTGACCTTTTTGTGCTGATAAAATGTCCGGAATAGCTAAACAGAGAATTCGGTGTCCAAACACCTACACCAGATGGCAAACCATATGATCGTCCTAACTCCATTGGGGGCTATCTGGGAAGATCCTAGGTTATAATACCTAAGTACGGCTAAGAAGGCTGGACAGAAAGGAACCCTCAATCCGTACTCGAATTGCTCCTTGTAAACTACGTAGTACCCCTCCGGAGGTTGATAGGCATATCTATTTGGAATGGCCGGACGGCGGGGAGCGTACCTCTCCAAGTCGACCCCATACTTGGTGCAGGTCTGGGAATCTCTTCCTGGGTAAGGGAGCAATCCACTCCATGGCTACCCCTAACCGCCTTGGTGGCCATGTGGTATTTTAGGCTTTGAAAAAAAGAGGGAGAGCCCAGAAGGTGGTGGAGCACGGGGTAAGTTAGTGAAACGAGGGTCAACGACTGTGTGTTCAAATCCTCTACGGTTTATCAAAGGTAAAATGGCAGATTTTTAGGAAGAACCCCAAAATTAGAGGTTTCACTCTCGGACTCGTGAATGGGATTCCAATAATCGTTCTATGGAGCTATCGGTGGTAGGGACGATCCTCATTAACTAGTAAACTCGGAATGAGGAGCAGAAAGGGAAAAGTTACTTACTTGTAAGAAATTGAAGAAGAAAGGAGAGCAAATGATCTTGCAGCGTCCAAATTTTGATTTATCAGCCGAATCAATGAGGTAACGGTTGATATGATGGGTTATAAATCCCAAATACAATCTCAAGAAACGATCCCATTTCAAATGCGTGGATAAGAACGCCTCGTTTCCAGGGGCGGTTATAACAGAGTTATCAGGCCACGTGTCAAGGTGAGGTATTTAGAAAACTTTTGCAAGAAGAGCAGAGCTCCTTTAGGTCAGATCTTACAAGACCACCAGAGCTCAGGCAGATCTGAGGGGCTTATGACGAGGGTCGGACCAATCTCTGCCACGTGTCATCCATAGAGTGGCCAAGTCATTAATGAAGAAAGTCAACAAGTCATATATGCCAGGAGCCTCAAGTCTAACTAAAGAAGCCGACCTGAACCCTAGGTGGGAAGTCAGCTTGGCCATTCTTAGCATACCACCGCAGGTTGGCCCGGTAACTTTGGAGGTCGGGTAACACGGCTTAGGCCAGAGATGACCTAAGGAGGCTCGACCCAGGTCAGCTAGAGCTTCCTTGTCCGATATTTAAATGTGTTCCTATATTATAGGATAAACATATATAGAATGAATCCTAAGATGTTGTGACATTAATCCTGTCATTACGCGCCTATAATTATCCCAAAATTATGGGGATCCACTTGTGGTTATCCTTAGGGCCTAAGAATACGAATCCTTGTAGGAAAAGGAAAAGGATGACCCATCCTCTATATAAGCAACCCTAAGGAACTACGAGAGTCTTGATTCCAATACAGTCATTGGATACGTAGGCAACTTGAGAAAAACAACTCTCAGACTCAGTGTAAAAATCACCATAAACACCCTCTCTTTTATTCGATTGTTCTTGAATTATTGTCACTAATGGAAACACGGCCCGAATTTATTAATAGACGATATCCAGCATCGTCACTCAACAAGATTGTAAATGGCCCCAAAGCGTCTAGAAACAAGCTATCCAACCCCACCGTTGGGAGACTTTCTTCTCTTCTTCGAGCTCTCAAGAATGAGTGTTAGATAACTTGTCTTGTGATACGAGACCCTCATTGACAGGTAGACAATGGTCCTACCTTTTCATAGAGCTTGTGTATGGAATTTGGTTCTGGAGGAACAAAATTATTCATTCACCGGACATTGTTCGTCCTCCAACCCACGTTTTCCTCTCAAAGGCGATTAAACGCTCTAGAGACTTACGCTTAGCTTGGAATATTGACTTAGAGTAGTCTTCTTGTTCAAATTCGATTGCAATTTTGTTTCATTTGTGAACTGCTACTCATTTTTGGTTGGAATAAAAGATCTCTTTTAAAAACAGGAATTTTTTTTATTTTATATATAGTGAAAAATTTATTAAAAATGTGAACAAATTTTTTTTGACAACTGCATCACTTTTTTGAAACGGGTAGATTAAAAATATTGCAATAATTTTTAAGTCATTACTACTCTTTCGTTTAATAGATGAACTTGTCAAAAATATTTGTTTCTTTTTTATTCTTTGTAGTTTCATTTACTTCCTCCGTCCCATTTTATTTGTCCATGTTTCTTTTTTGGTTTGTCCCAAAATAAGTGTCTACTTTATGCATTAATTGTTAAATTTCTTCAAATACTCTTCCCTCTTTACAATATTTACAATAAAAAGTGTGTAGCATTAAATGCTTCAACAACAACTTAAAGGGCATAAGTGTAAAAATATTGGATCATTTAATGTGATTCAAAGCATTAACTACACTTTTCTTAATCTGTGTGAAAAGTCAAACATGACAAATAAAATGGGACGGATGGAGTATAAAACTTCATTTATCATTTATATTTACCATATCTTCAGGGGTTCTATTGACATTCCATTTTTACTACTGGCCCCTTATTACTTCCGGTACCATAAAAAATTATTTCGCCACCACAAATTTTTGTAATGGACGTTGGTGTTCAATAGCAACAATAGTGCCACCGACGTTGCTGTTTAAAAACGAAAGTCAGCGGCACCTACGTTTACGTTATAAAAATGTCACAACTTAGAAACGTCACTCCACTGACGTTGATAACGAAAACAATGACGTTCCAAGTATGATGAAGGAAGTAAAAACAAAAGTATATGTGTAGTGCCAGAAGTAGAAAGGAAAAAAAAAAGTGTGAATAGTAAAACAGTGATTCAATAAAAGTCATCTATCTTTATTCATTGCCACCATGTATCTTTATTCATTGTTGTGCAAGTGATTAAAGAGAAGATTACTTCATTACATTCAAAGAGTTTTTTTTTTTTTTTCATTTTATTGTTCAAATCAAAACATTAAACCGCTTCCTGATAATATACTACCTCCGTCCCAGAATTTAAATCCGTTTAAATATTTTTATACAGATTAAGAAAATGGTTACTTATCATCAATTTTAATAGTAAAACTCTAGAATACCCTTTGAATTTAATTAATGTAATAGTTATAAAATAGATACATATATAATAAATTAGAGGTAAAAAAATATAATAATATTTTATTGGTATTCTAAATAAACTTTCATAAATAGAAAAACGGTTCTAAAGGCATCCCGATTTTTACTTCCGGCACTCATTATTTGACTATTTTTTTAGATGAAAAAAAACGCGTCGCCACATTATGCTGTCAGTGCCGAAAGACTAACGCAGCGTCGGTGGTGTTCAACAACGAACACTAGTGGAAGTCAATAGACTGACGTTTCTAAGTTGTGACAGTTTTATAACGTAAACGTCGGTTTCACTGAAATTGGTATTCAACAACAAACACCAATAACACTGACATTTACGTTATAAAAATTAACGTGATGCCGGAATAATGTTTTAAAGTGCCAAAATTAATAATAAAAAAAAAAAGAAGAAGCTAAATATGAGATTTTAACGGTTATATCTCCGTCAAAAAGGAACGAAGAAAGTAGATTATCAGTCAAAGTATTAAGCCACTTATGGGTATGTGTGATTTTGGACGACAAATCACTTTTTTTTTTCTTCTTATTGCAAATAAGTCACGCGTACACAACAACAACTTTACAGCTGAACAAACCTGGGTGAGAGCGATGACTTTCTCAAGAATCACAGGAAGAAAAATAAAAAATAAAAAATAAAAAATAAAAATCTCAGGAAAAACATCGTACTAGTGTGTGTGTGTGTATATATATATATATATATAGCGTGCTTATAGAGAAGAAAAAACATAGAGAAAGAGAGAGAGCAACAAATGCTGAATTGGAGAGGTGGAGAATCAATAACAAGAACGAATTTTTAGGAGGAGGGAAAAAGGGAAGTAAAAATGGGGGGTAGCACTTTAATGGATGGGGTTAGAAAATGGTTTAAAAAAAGAGGGGCTCGTTCTTCTCTTACCTTTTCTTCATCTTCTCCTTCTTCAGTCACCTCAACTAGCAGTTATAGCAATAATGAGAAACGTTTTAGCCAATCTAGACAGCAAGAAGATTTCAAAATAGACTTGGATTTATCTGGGCTTCAGCTTATCAAGGTCCCTAACAGAGTTTGCTATTTTGGGTCTTCATCTTCTTCAATGGATCCTCATAAAAAGGTTCCCTTTTTTTTTAATATATTATTATTATTATTATTTCTTTCCCTCTTGTCCTTGTAAAGTTTTGTTGGAATTTAAGTTTCAAGATAACTATGCTGAATCTGATCTGCATGCTGTGTTTTAATATAAACTGTTTGTTGGGTCCTTTTTGTCTCTAAATGGGCATTTGTACTGTTATTGTGATAAATTTTGCTGTCTGCTATATTTGCTATTGTTCTGTTTATCTTTTTCTTTCTTCAACTTCAATTTTCATACTATTTTTAGATTTTTTTTTGTAGCTTTTTATGGTGTCCCATGTATTTTTTTCCTATTTCATCACACCATATCAACTCATTTATATATTGTCTCTTTGTATTCTAATATATATATATGAATCTCAGTGTCTTTTGTCTTAGAATACTACAAAATGTTTAATTTTTAGTTTTCTTGAACTGCCTGTCAAAGCTAAAAAATACTTGCAATTTGGCAATTTGGGACAGAGAGGGTAATTTGGTGGCCTCACATCTTAAGGGTATAGCATGTTTTGTTGTTCTTTGGGGAATATAATTTGTTTTTCTTTGTCTTTGAAGTAATAATTAGCTTGCTTTAGTGTATTGGTTTGACATGCTGAATCTTTCGTGTACTTTGAGGTTGTATCAAATCAAGCTTTCTGTATAATTTCGTTTCGTTTCGTTTCGTTTCAGAATGCATTGGAGACAGAATTCTTTACAGAGTATGGAGAAGCAAGTAGATATCAAGTTCAAGAAGTCGTAGGAAAAGGTAGCTATGGAGTTGTGGGTTCTGCAGTTGATACACACACCGGAGAAAAAGTTGCAATCAAGAAAATAAACGATGTCTTTGAGCATGTATCCGATGCTACAAGGATTCTTAGAGAAATTAAGCTTCTTAGATTGTTACGCCACCGGATATCGTTGAAATTAAGCATATTATGCTTCCTCCGTCTCGTAGAGAGTTTAAAGATATCTATGTCGTTTTGAATTGATGGAATCCGATTTGCATCAAGTTATTAAGGCAAATGATGATCTTACACCTGAACATTATCAGTTTTTCTTGTACCAATTGCTTCGCGGCTTGAAATATATTCATACGGGTCAGTTGTTATCGAATCAACACTTTTAAGTTCGGTTTCTTGAATTTCGTTCATCTTCTAACTAGTCATTATCTTTTTTCTATGCAGCAAATGTCTTCCATCGAGATTTGAAGCCTAAAAACATACTTGCAAATGCTGACTGTAAGTTGAAAATCTGTGATTTTGGCCTTGCTCGTGTATCGTTCAACGAGGCGCCTTCAGCAATCTTCTGGACTGTAAGTTCTCGAGTGTGGCGGGATTTTGATTTTTTATGTAATCTGTCAAAGGTTTAACTTGTAGTAATATCTGTAATGGAATATTTATCTCACATTTTTATCTTTTTTGAAGGATTATGTTGCAACTCGATGGTATCGTGCTCCTGAACTATGCGGTTCCTTCTTCTCAAAAGTAAGTCGATATTTACGTGTTATCTTACCCCTCAAACCGAAAAATAAATTATCAATGACTCGAATTTTCATATTTTGAAAAGGACTTTTGTCTGAACCCTTGATTTTTTTTTTTCTTTCTTACTAAAGGTAATTGAATAATTGAAGAATGAAAGAGAAATTGAGAGAAACTCTTCTTGATTAGATTTACATAAATATAGGTTAAACAGCTTTCTAATACCTAACTTAATAATGATATTGGCTAGCAATAGCTATAAGCCGCCTAATTACACCAAACCACTAACTAACCAAATTAATAAGCCAAATAACAATGCAATTATACCCTTGAATTCTTCAACAAATAATATCTCAGCACAGTTGAAATTGGATCAATATACATACATACTTATGCGTATACTTATACGTATACATATATAAATATATAAAAAAAAATGCAAAAGAAAACGAAGTTCAGGAAATGCAAAGTTCAGTTTGGTTAGATGATTGCTAAATTTTGTGCTAAAATTTGAATGTAGTTGTTAAATTTGATCCCATGTTTTAACTTGTGTATTTTGTCTTTGTTGTCTGATGTCGTGTCTTTGCTCTATCGTTACTGACTCAGCCCTAAACCACAATTTCGTATTCTGAATTTTTTTTTCCCTTTCTATTTGCAGTACACACCTGCAATTGATATTTGGAGCGTTGGATGCATATTTGCGGAAATGCTAAACAGAAAGCCGTTATTTCCTGGGAAAAACATTGTACATCAGTTAGATTTAATGACGGATTTGCTCAAGGACTCCCCCTTCTGAATCTATTTCTAGGTAAGGTTCCCTAATACGTCGTCTTTGTAAAGTACAAATATAAGCTTTTCTTTTGACTCCGTCTCACATATTTGTCAATTTTACAGATTAGAAATGAAAAAGCAAGAAGATATCTTAGCAGTATGCGTAAGAAGCAACCAGTCCCGTTAGCACACAAGTTCCCGAATGCAGATCCGTTGGCTCTTCGTCTGTTACAGCGTTTACTTGCATTTGATCCAAAAAACAGACCAACTGCTGAACAGGTGATATATTCCTCGATCTAAATGTTCTTCGTGTTCTTGATTTTTTATTTTATTTTTACAAAGCCCTTTTTTTCGGGAATGAAGTTCATTGTATTGTTTGTTTATAATTTTCAGGCATTAGCTGATCCATATTTCCGCGGTTTAGCAAACGTGGATCGTGAACCATCATCGACTCAGCCCATATCAAAGCTTGAGTTCGAATTTGAGAGGAGGAAACTGACAAAGGATGATGTCAGAGAATTAATTTACCGAGAGGTACAGTGTTATTTTTACCGTAGGGCGCATTATTAACAAATTAATTACACGACATTAAGATGAATGTGTTTGTCTTGAAAAAAAACCAGATTCTAGAGTATCATCCACAAATGTATAATGAGTACCTTAGAGGTGGAGAGCAAACCTGCGGCTTTATGTACCCAAGGTAAAGAATTTCGTGTGAATTCTTTTCGGGTTTTCATCCATTTACTTAGTTTTTTCATGCTATGATCTTAAAAGACTCAGCCACCTGTTGTTGATTTTGATTTCAGTTGTGTTGATCGATTCAAACGGCAATTCGCCCATCTCGAGGAACACTATGGTAAAGGTGAAAGGAGTACTCCCCTCCAACGGCAGCATGCTTCTTTGCCTAGGTACGTGGTAAAGAAGTAGTTTTAAAATCTACGGTTAGATCATTTTCACATTTTAGGTGTGTGGTTAGATTATTTCTACTTGAGAAAACAGATCCTCAAGTACTTGAGAGGATCCGGACTCTTACCAATGCAACATTTATTACCATTTTCTCGATGTTATCCTTAATTTATTGGGGGAATGAGGGAGAAGGACAAAAATATTTCATCAATTGAGTACAAGGACAGTCTTTTGAAACTTTTGCATAAAGGACAAAACTATTTATTCACTGTCGAAATTCACTTGTGTTTGAAATTCACTTTGTTTAAATTCACTCCCGAAATTCATCGTTAAATTCACTAATTTTCAAAATTCATTGTCGAAATTCACTAATTTCGGGATTCATCATCGAAATTCACTATCGAAATTCAGCGATTTCGGGATTCACCGGGAGATTCACCGATTTTCGGGATTCACTTTGTTTGTCCTTCTCGCTATAAAAATTATGCGATTGTCCTTTTCCCTATAAAAAATATGTAGTTGTCCTGTTACTTAAAAATATTCCAGATTGTGTCCTTATCCCTAATTTTCCATAATTTATTATCAATCCAACCATTTTTCATTACTTAACAACTATTGCATTTTGACAGTGAATGGGGCATTTTAGACATTAACCTTCAAATTAATGACATTCAACCATTTTCTTAATCTGTGTGAAAGCCTCTAGGATGACTTATATTTTCGGACGAATGTAGTATTATGGTCGTTTAACGTAGGGATGTAAGAGACTTTTAAGTTTATCGAGTCGAACAGACTTTAAGTTTTACAAACTCGAGTTCAAGCATGAAGTTGAGATATCTCTATTAACCTTGAACCTTTCAACAATGCCGATTACCGCACATTCTAGTATTAATTACCAAAAATTCTCGTTTTGTTCGGTTTATTCTATTCCGTCCTTGTTTTAATAACCCAAAATCTCGTTTTGTACATTTTTCCTTTAGAGAGCGAGTCCCTGTTTCCAAAGATGAAACTGCTTCCCAAGACGACGATTTTGAAACAAGAACGGTTGCCAACACTCTTCATAGTCCTCCAAATCAAGAAGGGTCAGCGATCCCGAATGGGATTGTGAAAAACGAGGCAGCAGGCAAAACGAGCATTGGAGTTCGCAGCTTGTTGAAGAGTGCTAGTATTAGCGCTTCTAAATGTATAGAAGTTAAACGAAAGATGAATCTAGAGGTAAAACCGATGTTTAAAAGTATTGACTATGGTGCCTTTAAAAGTCCCCGATTAAACATATAGCCCGGGTTTTTAATCATCTTTCTATTTCACAGGATGTGCCATTAACAGAGAAACACGAAGAGATTTATGAACTATCCGAAAACGTTGGAAAACTTCATGCCTGATCAAGAACATGGATTTCAAGAGGTCTTTGCGGGTTTTTTTCCTCTGTATTCATAGTACAATGGAGTGGCAATGGCCGCCTTGTGCCGGTCTCATGGTACAGATCACCTATGACGATTTATGTGTCATTCTTTGTATTAAACTGCTGGTGAAGTATTGTTTTACATTAGGATACGCGTAAAGTATCCATTCTGTCTGTATACTGTGACAGAGGATGGCACAGGTAATGGGATAGAAGATCTGCAGCCCGGTCCGGTCCCGTCCGGTTCTCGTACTGGATGGTAGAAGGGGATGCTGAAGATCTTGTTCCATTACAGCCTCGTTGAATGGTCCGATATAGTGAGCGAGTTTGTGCGAATTTACATTGCTCGGTGTTCGTATTGTGATGCATGTTGTATTTGATGTAGAAGAGAAATGGTAGCAGGCTTATTATAATCTATATCTATACAGTGTTTGTTGTGGAAGCTGGTGTTTCTCCAGTATCTTGTTTAAAGTTTTGGAAGGAAAAAAAAAAAAAAAAAGGTTTCAAATTCTGTTTATATTTGTTTTTTACTTGCTAAATGCACAGTTATTTTCCTTTCAATTTTTTTAAATTAAAAATGAAGGAAGAATACTATATATTTACGACCAAAATAGTGGACAAACATAAGGTTATAACTTTTCTAAATATGAAAACTATGTTAAGGACTCTTCAATTATTGTCTTCGGAGGAATTTTTGGGGAAGGGGATTTTTATATGAAAGGTATATTTTATTATTCGAACAGGGACATTAAAAATGTTATTACGTAATTTCCTTTTCATAATTAATATTTCAAACAAATGTTTAAAGGGAATAATTCAATTATTCATTTGTATTTAGTCCAGTTGATTGAATATACATTAATGATAAAAACAAAATTTTATTATAGTGACTGAATAGGAGAGATTCTTGTGTGGTATTACTCATTAGTAGTAGTTATTTTTCCCTTTTGTTTTTGTTTTTGTTTTAATGATTTGTTTGGTAGTATTTGATATTGAAAAGATATGGTGGATTTGATTGATGTGGAATTCAAGTAGTGAAATGTGACAAAAGTATTTTCTGTCATTTTAGATGTCTTTTGCCATTTTTCACCATTTTTTACTACCTCTATATCCTTTATAACCATTATCCTTAATATTTTGCCTTACGTTTTGGTCATACAAAAAATGATGTACAACAACTCTGAAGGTATTATTTTACTAATCTATATAATCGTTGATCGTCCTCGGGTTAGAAGTAGTCGCACCAAGTTATCCCTAAGTCGAAAAAAAGCGTATGCTCTAGATTTTTATGCTCCTCTACCAGCTCGGTGTACCGCTCTTGCAGCCTCCGAACAACCTTCTCCTCAATCCACTTGGATTCTCCACCTCAGCAAGACGCATGTGGAAAGAGGCGTTCTTAGACTCCAAGGTGGAGATTCGCGTTTGAAGCCGGTCAACTCGGTCAGGCCTTCCAATCTGACGCTAGCACATCTCCATCTGCATAAAAACTTTTTCAAAGAATGAAAACTTGGGTCAGAAAAATGATGTATTGGAGAAGAATGTCCTTAAGATAAAGGCATGATAGCTTACTGAAGCCATATCCCTGCATGATCGGTCAACCAACTCAGAATCAGTGAAGCCGGCGACATAGCGGTCGTCCATGGGTAACGCAATCCCTTGAACCCATCGCCAAGCCACTCCAGTTTAGAGATACGATTGGTAACATGCATATCCCACAAACGGCAAAATCGGGAAGGAGGATGTTCCTGCATTCCCCGATCTTCACCATCATCGGAATCATATTCCCCTTATTTCCTCCCGGCCGGAATGCTCACAAAGGAGGAACTCATCTTAGGAGATAAAGAAGAATGAAGAAATGCTTAGAGCAAAGTTTGCACCCCGAAAGTTGCTTTTACAGTACGTCAAATGATGGGAAAGAAGACCAAGAGTCCACTCAGTGATAAAATTCTTCAAAATATCATGAAGATTTTTCGAAATTAATGGCGACATTCAATGAAGATTTTAGGCGTAAATCGTTAGAATTTTGAAATTTGAACGCCCGCTAAAGAATGGTTGATTTCTACAAATGATGAGATGTATGATCTTCCAAACATAATTATGGCACTCTTAAAGAAGAGACAGAAAGGCCTATTCCGTTAAAGTCGTCAAAATGTGCAAGGTCTTCACGGAATACAAAGAGTAGAGATGAGTATAAGGCCTTTCAAATTTCAAATGTAAGCATCATTGCATCAAAATCGTTTGATTTGCAACCATACCTCGTGCCACGTCTTCACCGAGCAGACCTAACCTATGACCTACGTCATCGCTTAGGTCTGGGGTCTTTTGACGTGGGTATGACCCGAATCATACACGTGGCACCTGTTGAAATAGTGTCCTAAACCCAATCGGGTTGGACCGGATCCGACCGGGTCGGATCATTCCTACTATTTATTTATGTTTATACATATGTAAAATGACTTTTATGTTGTCATATATATGTTCTTTTAAAAACTAATTATGAATTGTTATATGATGACGTCCTTAGTATTAAACTGTGAAAGAGAAACCATGATAGGCGATTATGGTTGATGAGATCTCTAACCACTTTAATAAGTTTGATACTTAAGTGTCTCTAGGCTGATGTACTATTAAACATGGCATTGATAGTATGAACAGGCTAGCGCGTATTAGATGTCTTCTGTCTTTAAGGGCAGGGATAGATCTCGTCTATCGTAGTGTAGAGACACTTGGGTATGCGTGGGCGTATATTAGAATACGTACGTTAGACTGACCCACTTACACGGTTAAGTGTCACACTATGTGGCGGTTGTGTAATTATCCTTTAGACCGGAGTCTTCATGGCATCACGGTGTGGATTGTCATGCTTTGACACTATTGAGGTTCCCCACAGCCACGGGCGATCATCTTTGTAGTGATTGGGTATGATCTTTGAAGCATCACGGAGTATACATGTTTGGTCGTCTGGGAATCGCGTACCCTATCAGTAGGGGTGAATATCCGAAAGGGCCTTCTTATAAGAAATGTCTTACTCTCGTGAATCTTTGCAAAGTGGGAGTAAATGAGTTACTTCGAGAGAGCATGATATCCAGATTATAAGATACGGTCGTTAATGTTTGACACTCGACGCTATAGATGATAACCAAATAAGATGACAATCCACTCGACGCTATAGATACGGTCGTACGTCGAGTGTCAAACATTAACGACCGTATGGGTATTATTACATCGATAGGATTGTAAGTTACACGGTAACTGTTTCACATGAAAGGTAGTAGTCATTGCATTTGACTCTTCCGATGATTGGGGGTCACGGTGTGTTGCTAGACGCTATCCCGTGATCGTTAGGCATGAAGGACATTTTCGTAATTTGCACTTTGTGTCTACGGCCAACATATTCGAAGCCTATCGGGTCACCTGCGTATGAACATCTAGCCGGATTAAAATGTGGTTATAGATGATAACCAAATAAGGAAAGTTTATCTCGTACTATAAAGGTTATAGTGGTAAATTAATATGGTGGTATTATTTATTATGAATAAATTAAATACAAGATATTAATTATGATGATTAATTAAATATGTATATTGATACATATGAATTTGAAATTGTATATATGTGATATACATGTATTTTGCAAATTAATTAATCATAGTATTATATTAATTAAAGAATATTCGGAAGCCAATTAAAGGCTAAGAATGGCGCCAATAATAGTGTATTATGATACACTTGGATTGTGCAATTTAATTAATAAGATTATCATATATTAATATTAGATATTAATGACTATAGATTTGCACACATGTGTAAATTGATTTATAGTAATAAGATATATATAATCAATATAAGATATTGACAATATCTTGGAAATATTTAATATGAGATATTAAATTAAATGAGATAAATCAATCAATTATATTTTTCTTATTTTATTGTGAAAAGATTTTCTTCCTTTCCACTCTCTATTAGGCGCCCAATAAATAAGAGGTGGATGTCAAGCTCTTTTGTACAACACAATTGCAAAGAGCTCATAGTTCTTGTGTAAAATAGAGAGCATCTTTTCGAGAGTTGGAGAGAGGGGAAAAGGGCCGGTCTAGCAACCAGAGTTTTCCAATAACAATCCATGATGGGATTCCGGCGGGCTGTTCGTGTGGACTAGCGGTAGAGGCCGAACACTTGGGCGGCTCTATGCAGAACTACTCTCATTAGACGGTCAAAGCGTCGATCTTTTAGATCAACCAAGGTAACCACCGTCTTAAGCTTATTTGTTTATTGCTTAAACGAAGTCGATCCTGGTTAAAAGGAAATAAAATTTTAAATTCCGCTACGTTCCCGCGTAGATTTCCTAACAGCACCCAATTGTTTATTCTGGATCTTCTAAGCAAAATGGGTCTAAAGAGCTCAATGCTCCAACTGTGACGGCCCGGCTCCCTACCACTAATGTCGGTGTGGGAGCGGCCTGCGAAGCTCACGCTGCGACTTCATATATAAACTAAAATGCAAAGGCATTTATATTTTATCAATTAATATATCACAACTTACCGTTGACTAATGCCATTAAAGGATTACAGTGTGTAAAAGACAAATATCTATCTAACTTAGCAGGCGCTGTATGATGTAATATCACCGGATGGATCAAAGATCCACCCGATTATGCAGCGGAAAGTACAAGACCTAAATCTAGTCAATCAAAATACATAAAATAATAGATCTAAACCTACAAGGGGGTTTAGATTGCTTACCAGTTTATGGTGTATAAACGCCAAGAACAATCTTTAATCTAAGCTACTCGATCCATTGAGATGCCACCGTCTTCCGACGTGTATCTCCAAGCAACACCAAGTGGATGGTGTTTCAAACCGCCGGACCTCCTCGATATGCTACCTTAGAAAACCCGAAGTTTTCTAAACTCGAAACCCTAGTATTATAGCCGAACGGAGAGCGATTCAATTGCAGGAAGAAAATAAAGAGAAGGACTGACCTGAGGAAAAGCGGATTGATAAGCTTCTAAGAACTTGAATAATTGCAGGCATTTGCAATAGTCCTCCACCAACGCATATGGTATCTTTCGAAAGCGGTCTTCTTTGAAAGCGGTCTTGCAGAAAAGCGAGGTGGCATCATAAGTTTGGATGTTGAAGGCGGTGGTGGGAAGGTAGGTATCCGATCTGTAGATTGAGGGGAGGGGAGGTGGAGAGGGAAGAGGAGAGTAATAGTGGGGTTCATAAGCGAGAAATGAGAATAAATATTAAGGTAACAGATAATTGTGGGTTTCAATAAACGACAATTTCGTCGTCGAATGATTCGTATATATAAGTACCTAAAAGGTAAGATATATAACAAATATCTTATGCTAACATGTATTTTCATGTACTACTTGTAATATACATATACATATATACTTATATAGGTAAGTAACACCACTTATCGAATGAATCTTAACTTATTACAAAGGTCTTAAAAATTTGTGGTGTTACAACAACAGACCTCAAATTGATCTCGACCTCAATAAAGCAACAATTACGAGTCGAGAAAGGCCCTTGAGCCACTGACCCAATACATGTCGTAACCTGATATCCAAATTCAGTTCGAAGTAAAGTTGCTTACCATCTCGTATAACTGACATGGTGCCTGCTCATCTCGGTTTAGATATCCATGATTTGGTATAACCCTTACTAGACTCGAAAAAGCGGTTATGCGATCAAACACAACATTACTCCACATTCTTGTAATGACTCCATAATCTCGCTTATAGGGCAATGATTACACCATGTCCGCCCAATAACTGCCTTTTAGTTATTGATCACATCTTCAATGGCCGCACAATCAACTCCTCCACGCGGGAGCCCTAGACTAGGATCATCATCCTCCATCTTCAGAACTTTGTTACAATAGCTTAATCTCTTAAATCTACAAGGATGCGTGGCGAGGCGACGATCCTGCATTGGCCCATCTATAATTCATCAACAAATCCACCCTTTACGTAAATTGGATTATCCTCACGAAGTCCGATTACCCGGTTCTCAACACGATTTGAAGTAGCTATGATCCTGAGCATCGTCATATAAAATAATTATTTTCCACATTATTAATTAAGAGAAATTTTCTTTTACCAAAAATCAATAAATATGGGTCCATTTTTGCCATGGGATTAAATAGAAAATGTCTTTTATATTTTACATACTATTTAACGAATAAATAATAAATCTCACATCCATTAAATAGATCAACTACTTAATATTTATCAAGGATCCATAATAGAAGAATTCACTCGCGTGTTGAATAAAATATTGACCTATAACTAGTAGCTCCAATAAATTGAATAAAATATTTGTCGAACAAAATATTTCTACTCAACTTATTAATTCCATAAGTACGCCTCCATAAATTTAAAAGTGAACTCTATCAATTATAGATATTTCTTATTCTCAATATTGTTGAGTTTATTGAGTGTCCATTGATATAATAATTTCATACAGACTAACCCTCCATAAACTATCTATAATGAAGTAGAAAAGTTCTCGTAAACCTTCTTCATTACCTCTTATCTTTATTTACCATTAACACACCAGTGAACAATTAGTTAATACAATATATAGGTTTTTGTCGAAAAGGACGGATTACTTTGATTATCAGGATCCAATGAAACTAAATATTAATAAGGACAAAACATGTGTAACCTTACCAAAATACCCTTTATTATTAATTTTAAAATATATTTGTGATAAATACACTAAATCATTCAACCTTTTTTCTTTCTTCTCCCGTCCATTCACAAGAACAACAACGCGCACATCGTCTGTGAGCATCAATGGCAAGCCTTGAAATTCTCCTCCCCCCAACCCTCCCATCCAAGAAATCACCGCCATCCATGGCTGAAAAATACATCTCTCTTGGCAAAACCTCGACAAATGATAGGGTGAGCGGCGGTCGTAAGTGGCGGCGTGGCGGTTGCATTTTCGGCGGAAGGGACAACGATGGGGCCTGAGCTGCAAACCTGTGGGTGTTCAGCCATGAAGGAACGATTTATAAAGCAAAAATTCATGAAGGAACAACACCACCGGATACAGCCCCACCTCCGACGGTGTTCCGATTAGCAGTGGCGTCAAACATCAACGCCACTCCATTCGAGGTAACACCACCGCGAAGCAACTATGTTCTCCAACGATTTGATCCTTCCTTCAACTGTAATGATTTGATCCGTCCTTCAACTGCCAAAATCCGATCAAAAATCCAATCAAATCCGGCGGTTGCTTCACTGCTCCGCCCACTGTCCAACCGAGTCCACTCTCCGGCCAAGAAGGCGCTACTTTGGCCACTGCTAAATGTATAATTTCCGGCCAAGAGGTGTACGGCGCACCTTTTTTATTATTATTTTTTAATTTAGGGTTTAGGATTGTTACTTTTAATTTGTAACGTTACTACATTTTTTGATGTACTTTATATATTTTATGGGCTGTTACTATTTGTTTATTGCCCATTACTATATTTTATGGGGTTGTTACTATTTATTTTTAGTCTGTTACTTCTTGTTTTTAGGATATTACGACATTTTTACGGAATTTATTCTGACTTGTTTATTGACCGTTACTATTTTTACTGAAATTTGTTATTACTTGTTTTAAGATCATTACTACTTGTTTTAGATATTATTACTTTTTCATTGTATGTTACGACATTTTGGTATTGTTATTACTTATTTTTTAACAAATAAGTGGTTATTATTACTTGTTTTTAGACCACATTATTACCTTTTCATTGGATGTTACGACATTTACAATTTATTATTACTTGTTTCTTGATTTGTTACTCTTTGTAGAAGGGTAAAAAGTAACAAGGGTATTTTTGTCTAAATATTTTGTTTTTGTCCTTTATAACATCTGGAAAAAAAGAATGTCCTTGCAGACCCATTTATGTTTTTTTTTGTCCTTGTAGCCCCCCCCTACAATATATCAACTCTTGAAATCAATCAGTTTATAGGATTAACAAATAAGGAGATTGATTTTCTAATTCCCGCATGAAGGAATGTGTTGGGAATCTGTGAAATACATTCTCAGCTACTCATCCCAGAATAGTGCCGATGTGAAAGCAATTCGGGCGCCACACGAGTCATTGACAAACACATCGAACTCTACCTTGAAACAATTAAGAGTCTACAGTCATCAAAGATTAAGTTTAACCATATATGATCATCTTGTGATTTAAAAAGATTTCTTAATCACGGATTATATGAGAAATGAAAATTAAATCGGTCCTAGTCTTACATGACAGAGTCATATATATATATATATATCAATGGTATAACGGTCACACCATAAAGTGTTATGGCCGCATTAATTGTGATAACCAATATCAACGGTCCGGATAAAACGGTCATATCATAAAGTGTTTTTGACGCATTAATGGTGATTTAATCAATAGACCACATACTTTAATTAAGTTCACCATGAACTAACAATTTAAGTGTATCATTATAATCTTAATTCTCGTGTGTGTCACACACTAAGTATTATTGTTACATATGATACGATTTAAGGTATTCAGCAGTTTATTATTTATAAGCACGAAGTAAATAATAAGATGATGAATGAAATTGATATTGATTAATAATAAATCAAAAACAATTACAAACTATGCACTATATGTACGGCACAAAATGCAGTTTCTTTTATTTATAAACTGCATAAATTATATGCACTATGCACTGTATGCACTATATGTATGGCAGAAAATGCAATTACAATAAATTATAATGCATTTCGCACTGAATAAAAATTCAATAAAATAGAAAAATTGGATGTTTGATGTCAAGGGCAGCTCGTGAACTTTTGATACGCTGGTTAGAAATTTATCAAAGTTTTATCTTCTATATTTAGACTTATACATTCTGTTTTATATAATTCAATCTGAAAAATGATATTTTGTTGACAGACATTTTAATTAAGACTACAATCGATCTACACGGGCAGACACACTTCATGCAAATTCGAACTGCGAGAGGCCGAAATATGTTTTCAACATCTTGATCGAATGCAATGATAAATTTGACTCTAGAGAGGTCCAATTCGATGTGATGCCCCAACGATAGATCATTTGTAGTCATCATTAGTGCGGTGTCCTTGGTTAACCCACTAGTATTTTTGTTGTATCCCTTTTTTTGACGGGCATTGTTAAATGCACCACAATCGATCTATTTGGGGCACCACACTTCGTGCAAATTTCGACTTTCCTAATGTCGAAATATGTATTCAACTACTCCAGAGTCGAATGTGTATAAATTCGACTCTAGATAGGTCCAATTTTGATGTGGTCTTCAACAATAGATTGATTGTATTCATTATTAAGCGGTGTCATATGTTGACCAACTAGTACTTTTGTTGTATTCAATTTATTGTGGATATAACATTACTCAATTCATACACAAAACTAGTGGGTCAAAACATAAAACATTTAATGCATAATAGCAAGTCAATTTCATAAATGTACTACTTCCGGGTCCAAAATATAAGTCACTCTCCATTTTTGATTTATCTCACAATATAATTCATTCTATAATACTAATGCAACATTTGTTGTTCATTTCTCTATTTTATCCCTAATTTATTACGAATCCAACAACTTTTCATTACTCAACAACTATTGCATTAATGATAGTCAAGGGTATTTTAGACATTAACCTTCAAATTAATGACATTCAACCACTTCCTTAATCTGTGTGAAAACTCCTAGGATGACTTATATTTTGGACCGGAGGAAGTATCCATTATTGGATTTAATGCATAAAAACTAACGAGTCAATATATGTAATTACTCCTCCGTTCCTAATTATATATCGTAGTCGCCAAAATCAAATTTTCCTTTTTATATGTCGTAGTTACATTTTCAATACATATTTTCAATACTACTTTTCAACTTTCTAGTTTTATTCAACCAATCAATCTTTCATATTCATTACACCACTACACTTTCCAAGATTTTTTTTTTGGAATTTATTTTCTTAATCCGTGTGTTTTTCTCAAACACGACATACAATTGAAGCAAAGGAAGTACTTACTATAAGGCCAATTAAAGAGGCAATGTTTCAATGGTCATTGTTGAGGCCTAGCTAAGACTTGATTTAGAGTCCCGGTGAGAGAAAAAAATGTTCATGAATGTTATATTATAATATTGTGTTATTGTTTCAATAAAAAAAATTTACTTCTTTACCCAGTTACCTACCCCATTTTGTACCGTAATGGAAAATTTGTTAATTGTAATTAAAGTGTTGTATGCATTAATATTATCAACCACATAGAGTACGAAGCAGGATCCCCTGCTGTATCATCTTGCTGTGATTACTGAAATTGGTTGTTTGATGTGTTTTTTTTTTGTTGTTTTTTTGAATATCAGACAAGTGAATTATCTATTTTTCCCCTAGAGTACAACCCACATGGGACCAGACAGGCATGACTCATGTTGTAACAAAGTATAATTGAAGGGGCAAATTTATTTTTCTGTGTTTTATTTTTTATTTTAAACCCAACATTAAAAGAATCTCAAGGAACACACACTAGTGGTGGCCAAAATAACCGGACCGGCGGTTGGTTAACGAAACCGGCGGTTAGGTAACGGCAGTAAGCTTAACCGGCGATTAGGTGAGCCGCCGGTTGGTGGAAACCGTGGTTAAGCGGTTTAAATACGGTTGGGGCTTTGGTGGAACCGGAACGCCCGAACCAGCGGTTGAACCGGCAAGGCGGAACGGAACCATTGGTTGAACCGCCCAACGGTAATATTTGTAATGGCTAATTTTAATTTTTTTATTATTTTTTTCCAAACACCTCAAAAAATTCTATAAATACTACCCAAATCCATTTCAAATTTCTACATCATTCTTACATCTTCTTCCCTAATTTCTTACATCTTCTACTCATTTCTTTGATTATCAAGTTGGTTTAGTTGTTAAAAACAACAATCAAATTTACTTTACGATACCGATTTTTGAAGTTGTTCTGATTTAATCGTTACTTCAATACGATTTTTGTTACAAGTAAATTTGTTTGTATTTTATTCAACTAATTTATTTACAAGTGTATAAAAAATTTAATTTTATAATCAAATTTACTTGACTAGACCGAAATTTGAAGTTGTTCTGATTTAATCGTTACTTCAATTCGGTTTTAGTTATAAGTAAAATAGGTTAGTTAAATTAATTTATTTTTTTTGATATCTAATTTTTTTTAATAACCGTTAGATTTAATTTTGATTTTTTACAATGTCAACAAGAGGAAGAGGTGAAACATCAAGAGGTAATCGAAATGTTACTTTCCGTGAAGACACGGTTGTGCCGGAATCGGATGAATTTGTTGGTGGTTATAGACCCCAATATTATACAGACCCTGTCACCGGTAATCACATTTTGATTCCTCAGTTTGACACACCTTCAGGTTACAATCAAGATGATTTTGATAGTCATTACGACGATATAATGTCTAATCCCGGAAATTTTAACATCAACCTTAACGAAGATGAAGATAATGATGAAGACGACGTTGATGAAGATGTATTTACTAGGGATGCTTCCCGTGCTAGACAAGCACGTGGTGGGAGTCGTGTGCCTGTAAGAACACCGCGTGGTGCTAGTGATGATGCTACTCCTACTCCCGAGTCAGTCAATTTAGATGTTGATGAAAGTACCCGATCCAAAGCACAAGAAAATTAGGTGTGTCTAACATGTTAAGTGTTTACTATGATGCTTTGTCTGATACTCATGGTGTGCCCCCGGTAGATTATAAAGTTGAAGTAGATAGAGTTGAAAATTTATTAAACACTTTGTTTGTTGAATATGGCGTATGTATGGATTGAGAAACAACGCGGTTCCCAATCCATCGCAAGTGCTTTTACTAACCTGCAGGTGCCACTGCGGACTTAAAAGTTACGGATAAAATAAGCGAAAAAACAAAAGGAGCGACAACGTCATCCGATCAGCGTCTGAGATATATCAAAAGTTTTAAACACAACATTTGAAGGTTGTGAAACCGATGATTCTATGATTTCGGCCGACTTATTGAAGTGGTGGAAGAGACATGCTAAAGAATTTCGAGTGCTATCAATGATAGCGGTCGAGTTTTTAAGTTGCCCTGTTTCGACTGGCCTTTGTTGAACGATGTTTCGACATGGCGAGAATATGTGATTAACAATAAAGATGTTCGCTTCATCCCACCAATTTAGAGAAGCAAAATGTGTTGTCAAGATTGGAGTGCAGTGAGAAGAGGTGCAAGACATTGTGTCGAGAAGATGATGAGTCACGGTTGAAGGCGGTGACATCTGAAACTTCAGGAGAGCGAGGAGCAAGCGGTCGAAATACCGACATCGATTAAAAGTGCATAATTTATATCTTATTTATATATTTGTTACAATTATTACTATACAACACTATATAAAAAAACAACACTATACAAAAAACAACACTATACAACACTATAAAAAAACACTATATAAACACTATAAAAAAAACAACACTATACAACACTATATAATAAAACAACATAATATAAACACTATAAAAATACAATATTATACAACACTATATAATAAAACAACACAATATAAACACTATAAAAATACAACACTATACAACACTATATAAAAAAACAAAACTATATAAAAACAACACTATACAACACTATAAAAATAAACACTATAAAAAAAAAACACTATACAACACTATATAAACACTATATAAAAAACAAAAACTATATATAAAAACAACACTATACAACTCAATATAAAAAAACAGCACTATATAAAAAACGGGTCGTTTCTCTCAGAGGAGAATTTAAGAGTGAATCGCCACGCGTGGCGAGATCTGACCATGGCGGTTTTGTGAGGTGGAATACACAGTGCCCCTGTATGGAAATTGTGTGGTGAGATCTTTCTTGGCGTAAAGATAGATTCCCAAGAGGAAAGTCGCAGGATAAATTTTCCATAAAAAACAACACTATACAACACTATTTAAAAAAATATACTAACATATCAAACAAACTATAAAAGACTATAAAAAAAAACAATAAGAACTACGTTCGCTTTGATTTTTTTATATGTATCATGCCTCCGACACGATTACATATAAAAGATACGTAAGCAAATAAATTTTGATCTAAGCGTTGAAAAATAACACAATCTACATTTAAAAAAACATTATATCTCATGTAATATTTAATTAAACAACATTTTTAATCAACGTATACTTAAAACCGACTAAAAAAACTTATTAAAAAAACTATAAAAGACAATAAAACAACAACAATAAAATAATGTAATAACCTATCAAACAAACTATAAAAACTAAAAAAAAAACAATAAAACTACGTTAAACTTTAATTTTTTATATGTATTACATAAACACGATTACATATAAAAGATACGTAAACAACCGATTTCCCGATATAAGCGTTGAAAAAATAACATAATTTCTAAAAATAACATATTTTATATATAAATAAAATAACACAATATTACTATTATATTTAAAACCGAATATAAAACTATTTATAAAAAAATTTCATATTATATTACAATCGTTTTAGTAATTATAGTAAAAAGAATAATAATTGTTATTGTAGTGAAAATAATAAGTATTATATGAAAAAGTTAAAAAAAAAAAAGAATTATGAAATTTGAAAGCGCAGTGGCGCAGCGTGATCGAAGCCAGTGGCCGAAACCGGAGCAAAGCAGCAAAACCGTGAACCGGCACCAACCGGCAACCGGCGGTTTTCAACCGTCAACCGCTGGTTCAGACCAACCGGCGTTTTGTCAACCGGAAAAAACCAAAACCGGCGGTTCCGGTTAAGGGAGGGGGGCGGTTGGGGCATTTGGCCACCACTAACACACAAAATCATCAATTTGATGTAACTTTTACACCAAATAATTTCCACCAACTCCAACCGTTCATGTCAAAAAAAAAAAAAAAATTTCTCTTTATAATCTATTTTTTAGTTATAAAAAAGGATGAATAGTGTCTGCCTTGGAATAACCCATAGAAAATTTGCTGGTAAAATCACTCAAAACACCAATTAACTAGATCATTGGAGTGGAGTTCTCCCATCAAAACACCAATTTGGTGTATCGTTGGGGATGCTCTAAGTGTCCACACTTCTCCTATCATACGAGATGAGTAGAAATATTAATCGTTAAGCGTTGATTTCGAGTTATGAGGCTTGGGTATGTCCCGGGTACAGAAGGGGCAAATTTCTTTAGTAGCAGCAGCGGGCATAGTAGTGGTAGTACTTGAATTTTGCAGTCACTTATTGATGGTCAGGTCATCTTCAAGCATTCGACGAAATTCCCGTGAATCCCACTTTGATGACTACCCCTCTCAATGCGTGACTCTTAACTCAGAATTTCAGACCGTGTTTTTATCCGTAAAAAAATAAAAATTATTCCCATCATTTTAGCTAATGTGAAAGAGACTATTTAGCTGCAATTTTTTTAAGATACTTTGTTTGATTTCATTTTACAACTATTGTTTTCTTAATTCATAATTAGTGTTTGACGATGCCGGAAATTATTCGGGTATAGATAGAGTCTTGATTTGGATCATTGGACCTTTGAATGATGATCCAAAAACCCTTTGAATGGGTCTGCAAAACAAACAAAGGTCTCGGAGCACTCACGATGCTCAAGTCGAAGATTGGGATTGATAATTTTTATAGTGTTATTTGTTTATAGGGCGTGTTTTGAGACTTAATTAGGCACTTAGGACACTTAAAAGATCATTAGTTATAAGGACAAAATAAATGTTATTGGACAAAATTAACCTCAGCTTAATTTTATCACCACTTTCAGCAAAAAGAAAGAGAAAGTTTCCCCGACTCCGCTTCTTCATTCTCCAATTTTCTTCGTATACCAATGTTCATCTTCCTCCACATACATTTCCAGAATCCTTCCTCCAAGCCATACAGATCGGAGCCGCTCCATCGTATATTCACTATTCACGGCGGCGATTTTAAATCGGAGGCGATAATCATTAATCTAGAGGATAATTTAGATTTCCATCGATCTCAACGTCATGTCTTCGTTCGGGAAATTCTGCTAATTGTTGTCGGTGATAAAAACGCCTACCAAAGTGAATGGATCTGTCGTCTGTGCAAGTTCCGGAAAAAGCTAGTTAATTTTTTTTCTTTAATATTTTGTTTTCTACATAGAACTTACCCAGCAAGAGAAGAAATGGTAAAATGCATCACACCCCCTGTTGCTCCATTATGTGCTGCTGGATCAAAAGTCATTGATGCTGTTGTTATGATTGCGAGTATGATCATCTTAAAAGGTGTTTATTGATTGTAATTTAGGGATTTTTTGGATGAATTTGCATCGTAATTGATTAGATTACGATTTGGAAATGAAGCATTGAGGTCTTGATTTTGAAAGTTAATGACAATGAAGGCTTAAAGTAGCTTTTTTTGTGCTTTATTGGCAGCTAGTTTGATAAGTTGTTTTCATTTTTAGATAATTCGGTCAAAATATGACATAATAAACATGATATCATTTGTTCTTTTCCTCCTCGATCTTTATCTTTTCCTGGCATCACCGATGCTTTGTAATTTCTTCTCGAAGTTTCGAACTTCAAGGTGAAAAAAGAGAATCAAGCACTTGAGGTTCGGATCTAGCCCCTTGTTCTTTGGAAGTGTAGAGACCAACACATTTTCCTTTTATTCTTGTTTTTAAATCATGGGTACATTAAATATGTTACTTGACAGAGCAAGCTTTCGGGAGGTTCATCAATAGGCTCGTTCGTTTCGATTCTTGGGAATTGGGATTTTCGCCAGTGTGCTTGGTGCCTTATATGCTTTAGCTCATAAGGATAAGGCCACTTCTAAGGCAACCATTGAATCATAAGCACCAAAACTCTTTCTTGCATGTATGTTCTCATCTATGGACACTATTTTTATAACTTATCACTGTTATACTTGTGTTATTCCTTAACGTAATGATGTTGAATAAGCAGTGAAGCTTTTTAATTCTTTGCTAATAAGGTGGCATCGGTGGTTTTTAACTTGAGTGATCTCGAGAATTGTGTTTTTCATTATACGGGACGAGGATCGATTTGTGCAATGAAGTATATTGGAGGAACACATAAAAGTTGTTGTGTATCGCTACATGGGTTCTTGAATATATATATGAAGTAGATATGTTGACAATTTGGCGAAGTGTCATGTCTTTATAATTTTACTTAATAGTAGTTGTCATTGGTTTTATCACATTCTTGTTGGTGTATTCCATGAGATTTTATAAGACGGTTACAATTGGGAACAACTATAAAATGTTTTTAAAGCCACCTCTTTATTTTTGGTTGTTTGTGACTCGCTTATGTTTGGCTTTCATTGGAGAATTCATGCGGTGACATTGATGTCCTTGCATTTACAATTAGAAAATTGATGCGATGATATCAATGTCCTTTGCATATATAATTTGATACAATTTTTTGAAACCTCTTTGAGTATTTTTTACGAATTAATACATCATGCATTTCTTTGAATCGAAACTTAAACTTTTGTGTATTAGTTGATGTCATCGCATAAATTGTTGATGTCATCGCATAAAATGCCGATGTCAATTGCATAAAATGCCGATGTCCTTTGCATAAAATGTTGATGTCTTTGCATATCGATTGCCGATGTCACTTTGTATAAATTGTTGATGTCACGCGATATATGATTGCCGATGTCACTTTGCATAAAATGTTGATATCTCTCGCATATATGATTGTCAATGTCTTTGCATAAAAATATGAATTAAGGTGAAAGATTTATGTTGATCGTAGTTTTATATCAAAAGATATAGCCATTTGAAGTCGATTTTATGAAGAAAAAAAATCGATTTTATGAAATTAAGTCGGAAAAATATCAAATGTCATCACGATGTTGCTTCATCAAATGCCACTGCATCCCGATGGTCTCTGCATCGGGGAGGCCACTTCATCGCGGTGTCTCTACATCGGTGGTGGTCACTGCATCGCGGTGTCACTTCATCGCGATGTCTCTGCATATATGATTGCCGATGTAACTACATAAATTGTTGATGTCATTCATATATGATTGCTGATGTCACTGCATAAAATGTTGATGTCACTGCATAAATTGTTGTTGTCACGCATGTATGATTGCCAATGTCACTGCATATATGATTGTCGATGTCAATGCATCGCCGTGTCTCTGCATCGAGGTGATCAATGCATCGCGATGGTCAATGCATCGCAGTGGTCACAACATCGCGAAAAAAAAAAAACTAAAAAAACGAATTTGAATTTGAAAAAAAAAAAAAATAATAAGCAAAACACAACTACAGCATTGTTTCTAAATTAAATAAAAAAAATTAAATAAACTTTCAACATATAGCAATAGCAGTCCGTTCCGCACTTCCGCTTGCTGCTTCTTCTTTTTTTTTTCCCTTCATTAAGGGTATTTGGGTCTATTTACCTAATTTTTGTCCTTATAACTAAGTGTTTGTTTTGGACGTCCTTTTTGCCTAATTAAGTCCAAAATGCGTCCTTTTCAATTATTGTCCCTTTTTTATAATGACTGTGAGGTTTGTAGGGTATGTGTATAATGAGTATATACCAGGCGTATCTTGTCAATAAAGATGATGACCCATTTATATAGCATTTCATCATGTGGTGGTGCGTCATGGCGCATTAAAGTAGTGGCAAAGACATTACCGTGCGTTTAATGGTTGAGGCGACTATCGTGGAGCAGTTATAGCTTAGGCGATCATGGAACAATTACACATCGTGGAGTAATGTCCGAAATGCTCATTTAATGGGGTGTAACCGATGTGTAAGGGACCGATGATGACTTGCACCACGTGGTCTATAAAGGACCGAGGATGACATGCACCACGTCGGCTATAAGGGACCGAGGATGACATGCACCACGTCGGCTATAAGGGACCGAGGATGACGTGCACCACGTGTTTGTCCCTGGAAAGGCTTGGAAAAAAAGTTACGAAGGGGATGAATGAACTTGTTGGATTTCAACGCGTTTTAAGATCTTTTTAACTTAATTAACTTGTCAAAGTTATGCAGCAGAATTAAAGCAATTTTAAAATTTCATCACTTCACTGACGAGCTGGGCCATCATTGTGCTCCAATTCTCTGAGCTGGATTCACACTGGCTTTTGATGAGGCTCAAAGAGTGTGGCCTAAGGTCGATCCCTACCATTCACACATCTCAGGGTATTACGGTCCTTCTTCGAGAGCTATGTATGACGAACGTATCTCAACGCTCCAATCTGGTGTGGACATTGTGTCCAACTATAAGGAAGATGATGAAGGAAGTTCACAACTTTCTCCTGCAGTTGACACCGATGTGGATGTCGTAGTTCCTGAGTAGTTGTGTCAAAAATGAGTTGTTGGTACCTGCCAAAATATATGTTATTAGATGATAGATTATTTATATTTTATTTATATTTCCCATTTATAGCCTTCGTGGTTCTCTATATAAGTCTATTGTAAAACTCATTGGTTTTCTAATGACAATTATTTTGTTATTCACCTAAATCTATCATGGTATCAGAGATATTCGATCCATAATTTTTTTTTCTTCTTCTTTAGCAGCCGCTAGGGCTTTGCCGTCGCTTGACCACCCCACGACCAAGCAATGGCTACCACTGCAACCTCGCGGCGATTCTTCCTCCACCACCTCCGGCGCGCTTGCTTTGTTTCTCCTCTGTCCATCCCGCTGTTCTCTCTCGCTTAACCCGGTGTCAATGCTCCAACCAAGCTTGATGGCAAGAACTTTACGGCTTGGAAGCTTCAATTAACGACCTTGCTTATAGGCCATGGCCTCATCGGTTTATGTAACGGTACTACCCCAAAGCCGCCACCCACGGTCACGTCTCGGTGGGGATGTTACACAAAATCCGGCTTATTTACGATGGATACAACAAGGCGCCTTAATCCATAATCGCTTCAGGTTCGGTTGACAAGGACTACATGGCTACGATTCAACACACGGAAAATTTGAAGCGGCGTGGGACACCTTCTTCTTGACACGTATGGGAAACAGAGTAAGGGCCGTGTTAGACATCTCAGCTGCGTTTGCACTTTATTACTAAAGGTATGATGTCAATATCTCAATATTTCACTGCCATTAAAACTGTTGCGGATGATCTAGCGTCTCTAGATGCTAAAGTGCCAGATGATGAATTAGTTGAGATAGTTTTAAAAAACCTTGGTAGTGAATATAAAGATCTTGTGAGTGCCATTCAGGCTCATGATGATACTATTTCTATGCCATTGTTGCATGAGAAGTTGCTAATGCATGAAGCGTTGCTTGTACAAAGTCAGTCTATTGCACCCCCTGCGTACACTGCTTTCCCTACCTATCACCAACCCCGTCCTATGCATGTCCCACCCAATACAGCGTATTACCCCTATCCCCAAGCATCCCGGCCTCCACCCCCCATCATGCCGCAAGCTCCCCCTCTCACCCGAGACCCCAACAGCCCCCTCCTCCCACCAATTCCTCTTACAAGAACACTACTGCTCGTACTTCCAAAGGCTATCAGGGCTTCTGCCAACTTTGTGGTGTCCAAGGTCATGTTGCTACTCGTTGCACCACTTACCCCCTTTACAACAATCTTCCCCGCCCACCCGCAACCCAGGCAGCTCTCGGCCTTCCCTGCCTCCTTATGCTCATGTTGCTCGAGAATGCTACTTCCAGTTATCTGTGCGATGTCGATCCTTCGCTCCATGGATGCTTGATAGTGGTGCCTCACATCACATGACCACAGGAGCTCACTTGCTCTCTCTTCATTCCCTTATCAAAGTGCACGGACCGTATAGTCATTGGTGATGGTAGCTCTTTGGCTATCACTCACATTGGCTCTACCTCTCCTTTCTCTTTCAAATTAAATCAAGTGCTTTGTGTTCCTTCTCTTTCGTAATTTATTATCCATCCAAAAGTTCATCGGAGACAACTCTGTATCTATTGAATTCTTACCCGATTCCTTTTTGGTGAAGGATTTGAAGACGAGCAAATGCCTGCACCAAGGACAAGTCAGTGATGGAGCCTATATGTGGTCTTCCAAATCTCTCTTTACCTTTTCTGCGTCCAAAGCTTCTGCAGCTACTTGGCATCTCCATTTGTGGTCATCTGACCTTTCGAGTTATACAAAATCTTGCAAAGAATAATTTTTTAGAATTATCTATTGTTTCGCATTCTTATTGTGATTCCTGTCTTTGTAATAAGAGCCATAGGCTCCCCTTTTCGGATTCTACATTATGTACTTCTCAACCCTTGGAGGTTATTTATTCCGACGTCTGGTCGGCACCCATTTATTCAGTTGACAATTTTAAATATTACGTTCTTTTTGTTGATCATTTTACTCGATATATGTGGATATACCCGTTAGCATGTAAATCTGATGTCTATTATATTTTCATAAAATTCAAGCAATATGTTGAAAAACTGTTGGATGCTGATGACGGAAAAATTCACTGTTATTTTCATAACATTTCACCCCGTTTTTAATATCATTTTGAGCACCTTTATATCAATTTGAGTCATTAATTCCTAGATTTCATAAAAATATATAAGTCGTGACTATTTTATAAAATATCGTGTTTTTATAAGTTTTTATTAGTTTTGTACCGGTTTAGTAACCGGAGTGTCGTGTCGGTTTACGTTTGGTATTTTGGTGGTTTATTGCGGGATTATAAGTAGACCAAAATCCTACGTAACGACATGTTTTGAGCCCTAAAAGAGGTGTTTAGAGGGTTAGAAGAAGGTGCCACAAGCTTACGAGTTCAAATGGATCAATTTTTCTTAAGTACTTAATCGTTACATATTTTTCGACGAAGATTTGACCCAGCTTAGAGGCATTTTCAGGGGATGACTTCTTAATGAAAGTTGTAGATCTTCACATAAGCTTTCCAACGCACTTTGGATCACGTAAATTGGAGTTCTACAACTCAAGTTATGGTCAAGTGGCTAATCGATTCAGTATCGGTGAAAATCCGAAAGCGACACGTAATGGGAATGGCCCATCAAAAAGGCGTTTTATGAAGAAGTGTCCTTCATGAAAGTTGTAGAGTTTTCCGAGAGATTTCTAATGACATTTAAATCATGATTTTTGGAGGTCTACAACTCAAGATATGAATTTTAGAAGTTTAATATACAATTATTGATTATATATAACTTATATAATCATTAGTTTGTAACCGCCTGCACATGGGTTATGATTACGGCATGTGGAGTAATCATGATTCAGGACCGGTCCGGCTCATTTCAGGACCGGTCCGGCCTCACACTTTGCCTATATATATGAGAGCAGATGCAGAGTGATCGATGCCCCCCTTCTTCCCCATCCCTCTTCTTCTTTTCCTTTCTTTTTAATTATGTTTTGGGGGCCTAAATTAGATATATATGTCGTTATAATGTCGGTGTAATAACCCGACTAGTTATCATTTTAATATAATTTCCTTTCCGTTTTTATTGCTTTCTTTTACTTTTATGCAATTAGTATAAATATATATATATATACGTATACTATATATATATCTATATCTATATATATCTATATATATATCTATACGTATATCTATATAGCTGTAGTTATTTTATTTCTGTTTTGTTTCTTTTTATATATATATTTATATATATCTATATATACGCATATATATCTATATACTAGTATTTATATATATATGTATGTATTTAGATATATATATATTTTTCGTTGTTATTTCCGTTGTTATGAATAGCTAAAGTAAGTCACATAGTCGAATCATGTAAAATTTGATGAAATCAACCCTTGGAAAATGAAATAGGGAGTGTGTAGTGCTTTTTATTGTTATATCTCGCATATTTCACGTCTTAGAACTTGTTATAACAGATTTGGGCTAGATTGACAACCTAGGTCAAATATCACACACATCACTCTTGAAGAGTTGTTCGAGATAAGTGGTGTGGAAAAAGGGTTCTAAAATCGGGAGGTAAAACATACCGTGTTTTAGGTCGTGAATTCAGCCGTGCTCATCGATGTATTATTATCAATATAATAATTCGAATGTGGTAGTTTAGATTAGTGTAGTTTAGTGTTAGACCCCGGGGTTGAACTATGAAGTGCCGGGTGGTTCTTGAGCCAACGATGACAAGTTGTTTCACGAAGTATTTCGGGTAGACCATGGATTAGGTAAAGCTTCGGTTTTACTGCTTTGACACATTCTCGTTAAGATGTTCGGTGTAGTACGTTGATGAGTATCGGGGGTAGTAACGTCGACCGAGTAATTTCGGACTTGTTTCTACGCGAGGTTTTTCGTGGAAACAGGCGTCTCACAAAGACTTAATCATGTTAGATTAATCGGTTTTCTAAAGGGAGAATTAGTTAACCTCACATAGGATGTTGAAGGAGAGTTGTTCAGATTTTAGCATCAGAATTAGGAGCACGCACCCGTGAGATTGAGTGTGAGAGTTCATTTGCACACTTCCAGTTTTGTCTATCCGTGGGGTTGAAATTAACTATTTTGATCATGGTTCGGCTATGTCTTTTAAAACCAAGTAGTTTAATTTTCGTTCTTTTCTATTTTTAGTATAACACTCCCCCTAAACTTTGACCGCCTAGACTAAGTTTTACGTTCACTTTGGTATTCACAACCACATTTCTCTTGGGACGACCTCGTACTCCTGTAGCTATCCTAGCAATCGACCTGGTACTCTGCCAGTTAGAGAGTTAGTTTACCCACAGTTGCGAGTTTCTATAAATGTATTTTTGAGGGGTAAATTTTAGCTCATCAAAAATTGGCGCCGTTGCCGGGGACCAATATTTTAGTGGGTGTATTTTTCTCTCATCAAAAATTGGCGCCGTTGCCGGGGAAATGTGTGATATTGTTGTGATATCTTGTAAGTGAACCGAAGGCTTGGGCCTAGGTTTTTATTTTCTTGTTTTATTTAGATGTCGACAAAGAGCTATGGATCTTTGAAGTGATATTGTCCTGAACTCGGTTTGAATACGACTTTGGTACTTAGCCTCTTCGGAGGGTGATATCTTGTAAGTCTGGCTAAAACTGGGGATTAGGGCCTTCGGCAACCATAACTTTTTGAGGGGTCTAAATATCGTGTGTTTACGGAAAAAAAAAAACGAAAAAAAAAAGAAAATTTTTATTGTTTTATTGTTGTTTTACGAGATCTTGCATTGAGCTTAAATGGATGGATTTTTCAATCAAAACTACTCAATTTGAACAACAATACCCCTACCAACCTTATCAACAACAGTTCATGTCTGAGCCTCAATATCAACAGCAGAATAACCAAGGTTCATGGAATTATCAGTGCCCTAGTGCATACCAGGACCAGAATTATGGTTATTCGAGTTATGAGTCACACCATTACGAGGGTTACCCAAACCCTAATGCTTATCAGGATTACAGTGTTCATACTCAAAGACGTTGATAGCTTTAACCATATTCACCATCGATCGATTGTGCGGAATGGCAAGAGGACTACTACTCACCTCCGATGAATCAAAGTCAATATGATCAGTGCGCCCCCATGCCACAAGAAGAATTCACCGACAGTCAAATAGAGCAACTAGAACGATTGAACCAGATCTTGGAAGAGCGATCGTTGGACATGCGAGGGAGTTCAAGGTAAATACCGACTCCGCTATAAGAAATCTTCAAGACAAGGTGGGGCAATTGATTGAATTAGTGAGGTATGTGAAAGAGAGCGAGAGACATGTGAGGTGGTTAGGGATGATGATGAGGTTATCTTGAAGAAGTTCAAAGTTGAGAATAAGGTTGATAATTCGGTTTTGAAGAAAAAAGTGCAAGATTTGGAGATGTGAGTTAGAGGAGCGAGAGATTGATTGGCCATCTTTAGTAAAGCCCTTTGGGAGAGTTGGTAATAGTTAATATATCGGTCCCGGATTACTACATTCGTCCACTCTGTGAGGATGAATTTTCTCATGTCCGGCGATTTGTGTACTCCCAATGGATGAACTTTATGGAATAGCAAAGAAGATGGTTCGATGATCCCGATAAAAGAAGATTCTCTCTGTTTGGGAGGATATGGCATCGAGAGCCAAGCGAGTGCGTTCTAGACAATTTAATTTCTTTGGTTCTCGCATTGTTAATTTTTCTTAAGCTTTTGATCTTCTTAAGTTACGATTTTGGTTGATAACTTGTAAATACTACTTTAGTCGAGCAAACGACGTTAAACAAAAGCGCTACGGGAGGCGGCCCGATAATAATAATTTGGATAAGACTAGTCCGAATGAAATGTAGAATTTGTATGAAAGATGAACACAAAGCACAACCAAGTCTCGGGATGAATGTTTGAATGTCATTAAGAGGAATGATTAGGTGGTTATCCGAAAATCCCGAGGAATTTAAAGAAAACATTCAAATACATCATTTCTTGGACTTAGGTTGTAGAACCCTTGAGGATCTGGGTATAAAAGACTCACTACATTTCATTTTATGATCTAGTCTGTTTCAAATTTCTAGTAGTTGTAGTATAGTGGTGAGTATTCCCACCTTAATAAAATTGTGTGTAATAAAAATGAAACTAGGAATAATGACTTGACTACGATATATGCTCATGTGATACTCTCTATTTGCCTATCGAATTTTTCGACGTGTGAGGCCATTATCTTATTATTCCCATATCCCTATTGCATACTTTTGCACGAGGACCATGTCCCGTGTTTGCTTAAATGTTTGCTTTGTTTTAAGTTTTGGTATAGGGATTCGGATCGTGCTTTTCATCATGGTACATTCACGGGATTCGATAGCATCTTTCTGCCTGGTTTATAAGCTAAGTCTTCCTCTCTATCTCATTTACACTCTGAGAATAATGCAAAATCGTAAGTGGGGGGTAGAGTCTGGTTGGTTTAGAAATGGCAGTAAGTGTTTAAACCCTTAGTTTTTGATTCTTTTTCGAGCATTATTTAGTTGATTAAAATAATCTGTATAAGGTATATATTTCATGGATTTAAAGATGTAATGATTAATTTGGATATGTATAACCAAAGTGAACCGTAAGTGCATTTTAACCAAAAATTTATTTGTGTAACATGAATTCATTGTTCACGTAAGCCTTTGATATTGAAGCGAAAATTTTAAACTGTATCCATTCAGTATCCTAGTGGTTATTCTAGAGATAATTGCAATAGCTTAGTACCTAATTTCTGAATATGTACTGTGAATATCTGAAGGTTTGAATGTGATAGAAAGAATGTCAAAATAAGTGAGCTATTTATATGCCGGATGTAGCTACCAATGATTTGAGTGTAGTAGGCGTTATCACGAAGCGTCCTATATCACTATGAGGTTTAAAAGCTCCCATTGCTGATGATAGTAGTCCACTAGGGTGTTATCACGAAACATCCTATTCTTTGGGAATGAGGGCATATGCTACACAAAAAAAAAAAAAAAAAAAGAGTTAGATAGGTATTAATGTATTCAATCTCACCTCATGACGCTTGCAAGATAGTCAATTTTGGCAATGAGTTCGGATATGTTAGTATTCTATGAGGAAAAAAATAGAGCATGGTTTATAACTTAGTTTTCTTTCGACTATCCCAAAGTATAAAGCTGAATGATATGCTTTAGGGATTATCCTAATGAGTACACGGGAGGACTTTGTGTGGGGCATTCGCCTATACCTAGGAAAGTCATTAGGATTGTCTGAATGGATATTTGTGCGTTTGCTTGATTTATTCAAGAGGGGAAAGTGGAAATTGAAAAGGCTTGTCACACACACACACTCTGTCATACATTTATATTAAGGTTAACGTGTGGTTATGATTCGATTGGTTACATCATCTGGTTGGCCTTTATATTTTATATCTTCATGAATTTTTCCTCATTCATTTTATTTTATAGCTTATTTTGTTCGAGGACGACCAAAAGCTAAGTGGGGGTTGTGATGATGGAAAAATTCACCATTATTTTCATAACATTTCACCCGTTTTAATATCATTTTGAGCACCTTTATATCAATTTGAGTCATTAATTCCTAGATTTCATAAAAATATATAAGTCGTGACTATTTTATAAAATATCGTGTTTTTATAAGTTTTTATTAGTTTTTGTACCGGTTTAGTAACCGGAGTGTAAATGTCGGATTTACGTTTGGTATTTTGGTGGTTTATTGCAGGATTATAAGTAGACCAAAATCCTACGTAACGACATGTTTTGAGCCCTAAAGAGAGGTGTTTAGAGGGTTAGAAGAAGGTGCCACAAGCTTACGAGTTCAAATGGATCAAATTTTTCTTAAGTACTTAATCGTTACATATTTTTCGATGAAGATTTGACCCAGCTTAGAGGCATTTTCAGGGGATGACTTCTTAATGAAAGTTGTAGATCTTCACATAAGCTTTCCAACGCACTTTGGATCACGTAAATTGGAGTTCTACAACTCAAGTTATGGTCAAGTGGCTAATCGATTCAGATCGGTGAAAATCCCGAAAACGACACGTAATGGGAATGGCCCATCAAAAGGCGTTTTATGAAGAAGTGTCCTTCATGAAAGTTGTAGAGTTTTCCGAGAGATTTCTAATGACATTTAAATCATGATTTTTGGAGGTCTACAACTCAAGATATGAATTTTAGAAGTTTAATATACAATTATTGATTATATATAACTTATATAATCATTAGTTTGTAAATCGCTGCATATGGGTTATGATTACGGCATGTGGAGTAATCATGATTCAGGACAGTCCGGCTCATTTCAGGACCGGTCCGGCCTCACACTTTGCCTATATATATGAGAAGCAGATGCAGAGTGATCGATGCCCCCTTCTTCCCCATCCCTCTTCTTCTTTTTCCTTTCTTTTTAATTATGTTTTGGGGCCTAAATTAGATATATATATCGTTATAATGTCGGTGTAATAACCCGACTAGTTATCATTTTAATATAATTTCCTTTCCGTTTTTATTGCTTTCTTTTACTTTTATGCAATTAGTATAAATATATATATATACGTATACTATATATATATCTATATCTATATATATCTATATATATATATCTATATATATATCTATATATTTGTAGTTATTTTATTTCATTTTGTTTTCTTTCGTTTTGTTTCTTTTTATATATATATTTATATATATCTATATATACATATATATATCTATATACTAGTATTTATATATATATGTATGTATTTAGATATATATATTTTTCGTTGTTATTTCCGTTGTTATGAATAGCTAAAGTAAGTCACATAGTCGAATCATGTAAAATTTGATGAAATCAACCCTTGGAAAATGAAATAGGGAGTGTGTAGTGCTTTTTATTGTTATATCTCGCATATTTCACGTCTTAGAACTTGTTATAACTGATTTGGGCTAGATTGACAACCTAGGTCAAATATCACACACATCACTCTTGAAGAGTTGTTCAGATAGAGTGGTGTGGGAAAAAGGGTTCTAAAATCGGGAGGTAAAACATACCGTGTTTTAGGTCGTGAATTCAGGCCCGCGCTCATCGATGTATTATTATCAATATTGTCCCGGATTTTATCAATACAAAACAACAAGTAATAAACCGGTTAACCTCAAGTGCAAGGATCGTAGTATGGAGGCTAATGCCGGGTCGATCTTACGGGGAACTAGACGAATGTGAATCCTAGCTTCTGTTTTCAACTAAACTATTGTCACGAATCTAACCTAAACGAATTACTAACCTAAACAAATATGCAAAAAAAGTAACTAGACAGAGGAGATTAATCCAATGCTAGGCAAGATTGGAAGCGATAAAAACTAAACTAAACTAAAGTACAGAAAAGTAAACTAAAGCTAAACAATTCAAGTTTTAAGGATTAAATCAAATTATAACGAACGAACAAGCAATTGATCCACCTATCCTATCAACATTCAATTCTAACTCGGATTAATTCGTGATCTCTACTCAAGTCGTGATTCACCTAATCAAAGGCGTAAACTCTACTCTCGTAGAGCGAGTTCGTTTTCTAATCTTTTATCTTTCGATGTTAAAGATTACGTCTTTTTCTAACCTAGCGTGAAATCTTTCAATTTCTAATCTAGAAAATCAATCTAACAACTCTCGTTTTAGTTAGAACGAAGATCCATTCTTTTATCATGGTGATCTAGGGTTGACATGACTCTCATCATATAAACAATCATCAAAGCAAGCATCTTTCGATTAAACATGCAATAAGACATACAAAACATGATAAAAGAAACGAACTTGAAATAGATACTCACAGATTAATCACGAATCAAAACTGAATTGTTGAAGGAAGGCTTCACAACGCTTGTTCAAAGAGGGATTAGCCTCTTAGCATCCTTTGAAAGCTTGAATTGTTGAATAAAAAGTGCATGAAACTAACTAATCTAATCTAAGAATTAAAGTGCATAAAAGTAGATAAAAACTGTAGAAAACGCAGCCAAGCTGCCCCCTAGGGTTTAGGGTTCGAAATTATATGATTAGGGTGAAAGAAATCCGCTGCTTATATAGAGTTTCAATGTCGGCTGCTACAGTAACCGCTCCGGACGCCCGTTTGAAGATTCCGGACGCTCGTCCGCTATTTTCAGCAACAGCATCCAAACTTGTAACGCTCATATCTCGGGCCTCGTAAGTCGGAATGGAGTGATTCAAAATCCTGTAGAATCCTCTCTTCAAGCCCTACAACTCTTCTCTTGAGGTCCAGAGTCAAATCGGTTGTTATCATATCAAGAACTGCGTTGGAAGTTCAGCGCTACCCGGAATCCTGATTTTCTTCCTCTGGACGCTCGTCCAGTATCTCAGACGTTCGTTCATCCAATTTTGAACTTGTGCCAGGCGTTCGTTCATCCAGCGCCCAAACTCTCTGTATCAAAATACTTCCTGGACGCTTAAATACGCTTTATCAAACGCCCGTCCACTCGACGCGGGACCGGACGAACGTCCATATGTGTCTTTGTAACTTTCGATTTCTTGATCTTTATCTCCTCCTTCTTCCATCTTTATCCTTCTTTCCTCGTCTCTTTCTTGATTTAGCTCGAATTATATCAACACTTGATCATCAATTCAGCCTCCAACATGTACCTACATGACATCAAAAACACCGCAAAACGTAACACAATCCAAATACTCGTAAAACCATAATTAAAACACATACACAACCTCATTTTGCAAATAAACTAATTAAAATCTTACTTGCTTAATAAATCATTTAAACACTCGTTTTCTATGCAAATTATACAGATACGGAGGAAATCATTATCAAATATAACGTTAAAAACCGCATAAAAATACCCTTAACAAATATAATAATTTGAATGTGGTAGTTTAGATTAGTGTAGTTTAGTGTTAGACCCCGGGGTTGAACTATGAAGTGCCGGGTGGTTCTTGAGCCAACGATGACAAGTTGTTTCACGAAGTATTTCGGGTAGACCATGGATTAGGTAAAGCTTCGGTTTTACTGCTTTGACACATTCTCGTTAAGATGTTCGGTGTAGTACGTTGATGAGTATCGGGGGTAGTAACGTCGACCGAGTAATTTCGGACTTGTTTCCTTAACGAGGTTTTTCTGTGGAAACAGAGCGTCTCACAAAGACTTAATCATGTTAGATTAATCGGTTTTCTAAAGGAGAATTAGTTAACCTCACATAGGATGTTGAAGGAGAGTTGTTCGATTTTAGCATCAGAATTAGGAGCACGCACCCGTGAGATTGAGTGTGAGAGTTCATTTGCACACTTCCAGTTTTGTCTATCCGTGGGGTTGAAATTAACTATTTTGATCATGGTTCGGCTATGTCTTTTAAAACCAAGTAGTTTAATTTTCTTTCTTTTCTATTTTTAGTATAACACTCCACCTAAACTTTGACCGCCTAGACTAAGTTTTACGTTCACTTTGGTATTCACAACCACATTTCTCTTGGGACGACCTCGTACTCCTGTAGCTATCCTAGCAATCGACCTGGTACTCTGCCAGTTAGAGAGTTAGTTTACCCACAGTTGCGAGTTTCTATAAATGTATTTTTGAGGGGTAAATTTTAGCTCATCAAAAATTGGCGCCGTTGCCGGGGACCAATATTTTAGTGGGTGTATTTTTCTCTCATCAGATGCCTCTATCAAAACTCTCTATTCCGATAATGGCACCGAGTACATCAAGTTACGTCCTTTTCTCTCAGATCATTGCATTTCTCACTTTACTTCTCCCACCTACACGCCACAGCACAACGGCATTTCTGAACTTCGCCACTTGCATATAGCTGAAACAGCCCTAACTCTTCTTGCCCATGCCCACATGCCGATTACCTATTGGTCTTATGCCGTTAGTACCACGGTCTACCTCATTAATCGCATGCCAACAAAAAACCTTGATATGCTTTCACCTCATCTTAAACTCCTTTCTAAGCCTCCTAAATATTCCAAACTTCGAGTCTTTGGTTGCCTTTGCTATCCGTGGCTTAAACCATATATACTGCACAAGCTTGCACCTACATCAAAACCGTGTGTCTTTCTTGGTTATGCTCTCACACAAAGTGCTTATCTCTGTTATGACATCCCCGAGTCTCGCATGCATGTTTCGCGTGATGTTCGGTTTGTGGAGGATATTTTTCCTTTGCCAGCATCGTCTCTGAGTCTTCCTTACCTCCGTTAAGTGCTCTTCTACCCCCTGCTTCTTATGAACCCATGGTTGTTCCCATTTCTCACCCACCCCCCTCGGCCCACACCCCACTCGAGGGCATTTATACGCCACCCGAGAGCCCCTCCTCCTCTCATTCATCTGTTTCTCCCAACTCTACGTCTAGCAGTGATTCTAATTCTTCTCCCACTCCCACCTCATCTCCTTCCAGATCATCCCCACCTCCTCCATCGCCACCTTCTCCTCCTCCACCGCCATCACAACACCCCATGACCATTCGCTTCCAAAACAAAATCTACAAACCCCGTCAGCTCTTTAACCTGCAAGCTCAACTTCAAAATCGCTACCTTGAAACGGAACCCTCCACCCTTAAACAGGCCTTGCAGTGCCCGCAGTGGTGTGTTGCCATGTCTGATGAGTATAGTGCGCTTCTTCGCAATGACACTTGGTCCTTGGTTCCCCCTACTGATGGGTTGAATATAGTTGGTTGCAAGTGGGTGTTCAGAATTAAGAGGAAACCGGACGGCTCGATTGATAAATACAAAGCTCGATTGGTTGCAAAAGGGTTTACGCAACGTCCTGGTTTGGATTACTTCGAAACTTTTAGTCCTATTGTTAAACCTGCTACGATCTGTCTTGTTCTTAGTATTGTGGTTTCCTTAGGTTGGTCTCTTCGCCAACTAGATGTCAATAATGCCTTTCTGCAGGGAACACTAGCTGAAGACGTGTATATGTCTCAACCACCCGGGTTTGAGGATGCAACAAAACCTACTTTTGTGTGTAAACTTCGCAAGGCAATTTATGGTCTTAAGCAGGCACCTCGGGCCTGGTACCATGAACTTAAGTCCTTTGTTCTTACTATGGGTTTTGTTAACTCTGTGGCTGATCCGTCGCTTTTTGTTTGTCGCATGCCTACCAGCATCACTATTATCTTGGTATATGTCGATGACATAATTGTCACTGAGTAGCTCCGGTGGCGAGTTCAGAGTATTATTGATCAGTTGGGCTCCCGGTTCTCTATTAAGGACCTTGGCCCTCTGTCGTATTTTTTGGGAGTTGAGGTTACTCATTCCACCATGGGTATGTTGCTTACGCAGAGCAGGTACACACGTGAGTTGCTGTCTCAGGTTCACATGGAGGAATCTAAGGCAGTTCCCACACCTATGCTAGCCGACGCTTTTTCAGGTGATCCCCTTATTTCTCCTGCTTATTCCGATCCGACTTAGTATCTTCAGATCTTGGGTGCCCTGCAGTACTTATGCTTTACAAGAGTTGATATTCAGTTTTCTGTTAATAAGCTCTCGCAGTTTATGCATGCATCGACAGAGTATCATTGGATGCTTGTCAAACGTCTTTTCCGTTATTTGTCTGGCACCTCTACTATGGGCTTGCAGTTATATCGGGATTCGACTCTGGAATTACATGCTTTTTCAGACTCTGATTGGGCGGGTAACAAGGAAGATGGCTACCGTGATCCAGTGTCTTCTGAGTATGTGCCTGGCTACACTTCCACTTCTGCTTACATTGTCTTCTTGGGCATAAATGCTATTTCTTGGAGTTCCAAGAAGCAACACTCAGTTTCTCGTTCATCCACCGAAGCTGAATACAGGTGCGTTGCAGATACGGCGGCAGAAATCGCCTGGATGACCTATTTGCTTGCAGATCTCAGTTTTTCGGTTTGTTCCACACCAGTGATTTTCTGTGACAATTTAGGTGCTCTTCGTCTAAGTGCCAATCCAGTATTTCACTCACGAATGAAACACGTGGCTATTGACTATCATTTTATTCATGAGCATGTTGAGCGAGGTCTTGTTCGCGTTGCTCGTGTCGCTGCTGCAGACCAGTTGGCTGATGTTCTTACCAAGCCCTTGCCGCGGTTATCGTTTTCTACTTTTGTTTCCAAGCTTGGACTTCGCTCAGCTCCGTCCGCTTGAGGGAGCGTATTAGATGATAGATTATTTATATTTTCCGTTTATAGCCTTCGTGGCTCTCTATATAAGTCTATTGTAAAACTCATTGGTTTTCTAATGACAATTATTTTGTTATTCACCTAAATCTATCATATGTGTCAAAAATGTGTTGTTTTGGCATACTTGTTCTTGAGAGGCCGAGCTCTGCTCAGTTTCGGTTGATTAAAATAGATGGGGTTGTAGCCTTCCTCAACTTCAAATATATATGTCCTTGAATCCAGCTCGGTTGATGTCGATATTCATTCCTTGATGAATTTCTAATCTAATTTTCATGTATAGCCCCCTTAGTTGTCAAGTTCTTCAAATTTCATTCTAGCTTTACCAAAAAATGTTTGTTTGAAAGGCCTCAGTTCATGTAAAAGCTTCACCTTCTTTGTAGCAAAATGTCGGGTCCCATATCGGTTGACACTTGAGAGAACTCGCGACTTACTCAGCTCTCCCTTATATTTTCATTTTTTGATAAAAGGTTTAAGAGCCTGCTATTTTCTTCCTTAGTAAGGATTTCATAATGATTTGTAGTGTAAACAATGTCATTTCAAAAGTACTTAGTTATATACATTGGGAATGAGTCTGAGGCCAGCTCAGCTCGATAAAAACAAAGAAAACTACAAATAAAATGAGATTCAGGTTGTTTGATCTTGCAATCCTACTCTGGCCCTTTATGCTTGATTTTTGCAGCATAACAAGTTATTGTTGCCTCTAACCCCTGATCATTGCAGTTCCTGCGCAAGTCGGATACTTCATACAAACATGGGCCGTCGAAATGACAACATGTAGCTCGATTAAGGCTGGCCTTCTCATAATGATATTAGAAGCCGAAGTTCCCTTAACCACCACATAATTCACCAAAAGTGTTTGCCTTTTGGGATCCTTTCCAAAAGTGGTTTATAATCTTACATACCCATGGGATGAACCGGTGCCTCATAAATCTGAAAAGAGGTGTTGCCACTGGAATGACATCTTTCTCCTTTAACTTTAATGAGCTGAACACATTTTGCTATAGGATACTTACCACACTTCCAGTATCCATGCAGTTTCTTTTGACAAAACTGTTTTGAAAATCTCTTCTATGATCGAACATACATTGTTGGTCACCATCGATAGTGGGTCTTTTGGCCCAAACATTATTTCCTCAGACACTCTGCTCCCTTTTCCTTCTAGGCACGAACTAGAAAGCATTTGATTCGAACTGCCCAAAGGAGTGAGGTACTGATTTGGCCCCCCGGAATTAATAAGGACAACCCCATCGAGCTAAGGGTTGTTGTTATTAGATTTTGGCTCAGGAGATCTATCTCGATGTTGGTTGTTCTTGTTATTCCCTCTTCGGTATTTATTATCATTTCGTCGAAAGGTTCTCCGCCCCTGAGGTTGATTTCCATTAGTTTGATGTATGATTTGACCTAGCTTTATGGTCTCAATCAGGCCATCAGTTTCTCTTTTTAGTTGACGGCAGTCCTTAGTATTGTGACGGACGTCTTGGTGATATTTGTAGTATAGAATCTAGTCTCGTTTCTCTGGTGTCCCCCTCATCTGAGGTGCGGGGTCTTGCTAATCATGTTTTTTCCATCTTATCCAATACGTGAGTTCTTGACCGATTTAAAGGAATGAAGTCACTGTTTTGCAAGGATTATTTCTTTCCCAAGCAATCAGTTATAGGGAAGTTCAGACGGTCAAAGACCTCATTTCTCTTTTGTCTGGAAGTTCAATCTTTACCTCGGTTTGACTGATCTCCTCTTTTTGCCTCACCTTATAGCTTGTTGGATTTTTTACCTTGGCAATCTTTGTGCGATGTATGCATGCAGTTAACCATTGTATATGGGAGTTTGATGTTTAGCTTTGCGTAAAGCTTTCCTCATATAAGTCCTACAGTGAAAAATTTAATCAGAGTTCGCTCATCTGCATCTAGAACCTATCTAGATTCATCCATAAAGAAATTCATGTATTCTAACGCGACTTCCTTCTCCATCTGCTTGATTGTGAGAAGGTGTGTTTCATTCCTCTAGACGGTCGAAATTGTAATGAAAGCTTCGTGCGAATTGACCGCCGATCCTTCAAAACTTCGATAGAACGAGGTGGTGTGCTCTTAAACCATTCCTTGGCTTTCCACCGTGAGCGAGTAAGGAAAACTTTGCACCTTATTTTGTCGGTGCACAATACATCCATATGTGTTGAACATCTTGATGCATGTGATTCAGTAAAATCGATGGCCCCATTGTATGGGTCCATCTTTGGCATTTTAAACCCAACAGTCGGGATAAATGCTCTATAGGACAAAGTGAAATGAGATATATTGTATAACTTCATTCCTCTATAGTCATAAGTCTGTCAACTTCATCTTGGGATGTTCTATTTATCCATTGGTGAGGTGAACTTTCGTCTTGCTTTTCCACATGCTCAGACCTGGTACTAGACACAACCATCTCATCTCTCACCGGAAGTTTTGCCATGTCCGCCTTCTTAGACATTTTTTGAATTTCAGGCCTTTTACATTTTAATGCTTGGTGATAAAGGGTGTCAAACATCTCAGGTTGAATCCTCATCAGTTCCTCAATAATTTTTACCATTGCTTGAGAAACGTCTGGTTGACAGGTGGTCATGTTGGGCAGACTAGTTCCTACCCCAGTGGTTGTGTTGGGCAGATTGGTGCCTGCCTTCTCTTGTAGATTTCGGATAACAACCCAGCATGAGTGTCCTCCCCTCCACCTTCTTGGATGGAGTTTGCAAGACTTTGACTTTCACCAACGTTCTTCTATTTGTTATGATCTTTTGGTGGAAATAATGCTTGCTTGCTCACAATATTCTTCAAAGGTGATGTATCTCAGGCCCTCCTTCTAGCACCAAATGACGATGCACGAAACCGCCAGTATTGAAATCGGGTCGTCAATCGTGTAACTGGGCTTTGAAGGGATAATCGAACTAGTTTACTAAATATTTGAAGATCGATGAATTATAGCTGAGCCAATTGAGATTGATTTCTTATGTACCCAAAGATTTTGGGATCAAACTAATAACGTAGTTCTGATTTGTGAAGATGATTATTTTATAGGCTTCCCTTGTGGGGGAGCGGGTTGTGTAAGTATTGAAGTTGTGGTCAATGACTGAGAACCGCCCTAAAAGCAGCTACGGTGTAATCATGGCCTTGTAGGTGTGAATCATGGAGCCGTTATAAGATCGTTAAAGCCCTTTTGACCGTATAACTCCTTCTTGAGCTAGTTGAAGATTTATATCGAGCTATGAGTACGTTCCTCACCGAGGTGAACCTGTACCATGTCAGTGGTACGAGCTGGTGATTATCTTACATCGAACTAATCATGGGGGACCGAGGACGACCTGCGTCATGTCGATATGATAAAGATGGAGTGTGCTTCATAAAGTCTACTTTGCTGAGACCAATATTTGAGCAAGACCCAATGTCGAGATGAACATTAAACATGTTTTACTTAGAAGGTCTAAAACGAACTTTTCAATGTCATGTGTATAAGGTCAGGTCATACCCACGTCACATAAAAAAATATGTTGAGATGGTATCGTGGGTAGACGTTAGGTAGATTTTTTAGATTGTTGCTATATTATTGTCTGTGCACACATTAGATAAGCGACAAAACCTTCAACATGCAATGTCGTGTCGAGCAATGAACTAGAGCCATAAAATTCGATCTCCATCAAGTCAGATATAAGCATCAAGCTAAAACATTATCCTGTAGAGTTTACCCAACTACCTCATGCTTCGGGACAAAAACTATGATACTGTTACAATATAGTAACACTCGTCACATAGTAAATATTTGTTTTTATACATTTTATTCTTGTCATAAATCCAAATTAGAGCTTTTCATAGAATATATTATACTAAATGTGTGATATAATGAATGAAATATAACCCTACACTTGATGAGAAACGAATGCTTTGTCTTTTGAATTTTTATTTTTAAACCATATATCAATGTTCTCATTCATTTGCCACAACCTTTTGGCACTTCGACACATCTCCAGCAGCTCCGCTTGCCAATTATGCTACCAGCACACGGAGACCCCCATCCATGCCTTACGCGATTGCAGTTGGCCTCGTCGTATTTGGAAACAAGCTCTCCACCCTACCCTTTGGGAGAATTTCTTCTTTGTCTCTGATATTCAAGATTGGGTCTGCGAGAACATCCAGCAAGGTCCCAGAAATCAAGCGTCGGGCAAACATTGATCTTACCTTTTCCGCGAGATAGTCTACGGGATATGGTTTTGGCGTAACAAAGTCACGCATTCGGCAGACTGTGTCCGTCCTCCTATACATGTTTTTCTCTCGAGAGCAGTTACACGTTCGAAGGACCTGAGACTAGCTTGAGCTATAGATCCTGTTTAATTTCCATTTATTTCGCTAATACCTCCCGGTTGTAATGTTTTGTCCTTTTGGCCCAAATTGATCAATAAAAAGCTCTCTTTAAAAATAAAATAAAAAAACTGTTCTCATTCATTTTGATTTAAGAGCATGCCAAGTCGAGCGTGCAGGGTAGATAGAGATGTTAACGTATCGAGTATTAATTGTTTAAATTTGTGTTTGTTAACTTTGCCCCCTTTTATTTGAGATAAACCACAATTTCATCTTTTGAATTTGTAACTCCTAGATAATCCTATCACTTTCACACATTCCAGCTTAGGTAATTGTTTGAATTTCAACCTAACCTCTCCAAGAACCCATCTTTATACCTCCTGCTTGATTTGTTTGACTATCTGATCCTGTGTCTTTGTATCGAAATGTTCTTTGCTAATACCTCCTCCCCCCCCATAAAGCGTGCTCAGGGTGAAGGCACAGTTTGGTGAGACACTGTTGCAGAGAATAGCGGGTAGAGGGTTTAGTAAACAGATCGGCCACTTGAAACTGAGCTGGAATATGCATGGTGACAAGCTTACCAAGAGCTACGCTTTCTCGGACAAAATGATAGTCTAACTCAATGTGTTTAGAACGGGCATGAAACACAGGGGTTAATAGTGAGATGTAGGGCACTTAGATTATCGCATGATAGATAGTAGTAGAAGGTGGTCGTGGAAGGCGCAAATCCTCGACCGAGATATCTGAAGCCATACTAATTCAATAGCTTGTATGAGCAAGGGCCCTATACTCTGCTTCAGTGCTGGATCTTGAGATAGTGTTCTATTTCTTGGCACACCATGATATAAGATTGGTGCCCAAGAAAGTGCAGTATCCTATGGTAGATCATCTGGTAACAGGGCAACCTGCCCATTCTGCATCAGAGTAGGCAGATAGGGCCAGGGATGAATCTGCTATGAATTGCAATCCAAGGGATAGAGTCCCTTTCATATATCTGAGAAGTCTATGAGAAAACTTGAGACGTGCTTGTGTCGGTGCTTGAAGGAATTCAGAAGTATAGTTCACACTGTAGCGGATGTCCGGTAAGGTGATGGTTGGGTATTGTAGGGCCCCAATAAGTTGCCTGTAGTAGGTAGGATTGGACACCTCTAGAGATGTAGGATCTGGTTGAGGCTTGAGCTCCAAAGGAGTTGCAACAGGCTTGCATTCCACCATCTGAGCCCTCTCAAGAATGGTGAGGGCATAGTGTGTTTGAGACAGATGCATAGTAGGACCTGCATGAGTTATCTCAACTCCAAGAAAGTGATGAATTTGGCATAGATCATTCATAGCAAATTCCCCGTGCAACAACTCAAAAAAGGAAAAAATTAAGTGCTCATTGGAGCCTGTGTGCATCATGTCATCAACATAGAGTAATAGATATAGGGATCCATGTGAGGAATGACATACAAATAGAGAAGGATCAGCTAAACTACAGTAGAAGCCATCTGTGAGTAAATAGGAACTAAACCTATCAAACCGGGCTCTTGGAGCCTGCTCGGCTTGTACACATTACCCTGATACTTCTTATCTGATTTCCCGGGTACTTTAAAAGTCACTTCCTTCTCTCTACAATCCAAGTGGACAAAATTCTCGGATAGCCAGTCTATCCCAAGAATCACATCAAAGTCTGAAAAGTCTAAAACCGTGAAGTCGCTCTTGCATCGATAAGATCCAACTCGAACTTCCACTTGAGGTATCATCCTAGTTACCTTTGTTACCTTTCCTAGCGGTGTAGTTATCTCCAAAGTGTTTCTTAAAGGTTCCGAAGGTAAACTCAACTTCTTAGCTACCTTGGTCGACACAAAAGTGTTAGACGCTCCCGTATCGAACAAAGCTCTGACCACTAGATCATCTAACATTATCATACCTAAGGTGCATATTTGTTCATTTAAATAAAATTACAGCGTGAATAAACGTGCTATAAAAATATCTTAATTAACAACAATAAGGTACCTGAGATAACATCGTCCTCTGGTTCTGCATCTCTAGCATCAACCGTGAAAACACGAACCGGTCGACTGGGTCCGCTTCTACCACTTCCTTGGCTCGAACTGCCCTTGTTCCCTCTGTTGGACACGCTCTAGAAAAGTGCCCTGGCTCTCCGCAAACGTAGCAACCATTAGTATTTTGCTTTCACTCCCCTGAATGATTTCTGTTGCACTTAGGACAAAGGGGTGCACTGTTTGGGGCCTTAGCTGCCGTAGGAGCTGTTGTCTTCTTGACATTCTGTTGCGGTGCTCCCCGATAATTACCCTGACTCGTCCCAAAGTTCCTCTTGTTTCCAATCACAACTGTGGCCTTCTTCCTGAAGGTCTCAACCTCCAAGGCTTTATTCAAGAGATCTGCCATGTTCCTCGCTGTAAATCCCAACATGCCAGACTGTATTTCATAAGCTAATCCTTCCTTGTAGAAGGCCATTTTCCTTTCTTCCACTTTCATAAGTTCAGGGTAGAACCTTCCCAACTCGTTGAACTTATTAGTGTATGGAGAGATCTTGTCAAGAAGTTGCCTTGCTTAAGTTTCAAAACCGACTCGCCTTGTCCGCTTGTACTGTTGCCGGGAAGTACTCGTTGAAGAACATAGCTTTGAAAGCTTCCCAGTCTGTTATTTTGCCATTTCTACTTTGTATAGCATCTATCCAAGCCTCTGATGCACCCAAAAGAAAACTAACTGCTAACTGTGCCATCTCTGTTTCAGGAACATGTATATTCCTGAAAGCCTTCTCAATACTTCTTATCCATTCCTCAGCCTTTGAATGTTCAAAATTCCCATAGAAGTTTTCAACCCGATTCCTTCTCAATCTTGTATACCAGTCTACAGCTGGTGTTTGCTCAAATGCCGGTCTAACTAGTGGGTGAACCGGAGGGTAACCAAAAGGTACATGCTGCTGATACTGCTGCTGTTGAGGGTAGGTTGGATTCACTTGAGGCTCAAGCTGAAAAGGGTGGTATCCCTGATGGTAATTCTGGTGATGCTTTGGTTGAGCTTGTTGGAAACCAAAGGGTGGGTAACCAAAACCTTCTTTGATGGTCAAAACGCGGTGAAAGTGGCGGTGGTAGGTCGAGGGGTATGACCTACGAGGAGGTGGGTAGAAGGTCCTCTTTGTTGTTGAAACACTAGTGGTGAGGGTGGCTCATGGTGGAGGGTAGCTTACCGGTGGTGGTACAAAACCTGCTGGAACATCGCTCACCAAGGAAAACTGAACCGAACTCCCCACGTGCCATCGTGGAGGTTGCTCCTAATGAGTTCGTGGTGAAAAACTTTGTTGAGACCTTGGTGTGGGTGTCGCAGTGTGAGGTGGTGGTGATAAACTCCGCTGCGGTGGTGGAATCTGCCTCACAACACCGCCTCCTACGACCGGTGTTGGACTTTCCCGTCGAACTCCAGAAGTCTCTGCACCCGCTCCAGTTCTCGTGAACACCATCCTGATGATCAAGGAAAACCAGAACATTACTAAAAGGTCTAGAAAAATCTTATCTTAAAAGGAAGGAAGCCTAAAAGACGCTTCTCTCTGATACCAACTGTAACGCCCCGTTCCCGGACACCGAGTCCTTATCCGGAAATAGAAACGTTCGGCACGCATAATATTAAATAAATAATATTACACATAAGCCTCTACTACGTCGTATCAAATAAAAGCAAACGGAAGCTAGAAAGACTCGGGTAATTTTTTTTCCAAACATCTCTGAATAGAAAAGAAATCTAAAGATGGAAATGTAACTCATTACATTCAAGGAAATTACGAAATCCAAAAGAAAAGTACGATATTCTCCAAAGGAAACGTAACGGTACTACAAGTCTCGAAAGACCAAAAGTCTAAACAGCCTAATAACAAAATGAATAATGTAAAGTCTTCAATGAGGCGTCTTCAAACGTCATCATCGAACTCCTCCTCGTAAACAATATCTACCTGTTCGTCTTAATAAAAAATAGAAGCTATGATAACAAGTATAATTTAAAAAGAAAAGATAATTTAAAAGTTTAGTTGTTTATGTGTGACCGACTCAATCTAGGGTTCACTTCATGTCCATCAACATGAATTGACTAATCGTTTCTACGTAACTTATCTATGTTACAACCGCACTCAAGGGCACTACGCATATCCAACCTGGGGATATTCTTGGCAACATATTAGTGGATTACACCAATATCCACGAAGTCTAGAAAAGGTAGACTCCGATAGTACGCACATCTCAGCGGAGTCCCTCCGTACTTAGGGTTTTGTTGACCTACGGAGTTCTTCCACCTTCGGAGGTAGGCATACATCGCGATATAGGTGGTGTCTATCCAAGAGAGACATGTTGTTTAATCTTTTACTAGTCAAATCGTGTTTTATTAGGGTGATTAACTAACCACCTAAGTGTTTTCAATTAATCTCCTCACAAATGCTACTCTCTTCCTAGAGCACCGCACACAAACAAGACCTAGCAATTACACAGACATTGATGAATGCTAATTCATCAAAGCACAAGCCTATTGTGCCCTTCCGACGGATCCGAACTTCAACCCCATTTAAGAGTACATTCGGTGTTTTAACTGAACGAGTCAGAAGCTCAATTCAGGCTTGTTCAAGTTATCCAATATTATCATATCATAAATAAGGGTTTAAAACAATAATAACATAATTATGAAACCCGAAACCAAACTAGAACGATAAAACCGTAAAAACAAGGTAAAACAGGCCAGACGCCCGTCCGACCTCCTATGGACGCCCGTCCGCCAAAAAAAAACAGCTACATCCTGAATCAAAAATCTAACCTCAGACGCCCGTCTGCCTATTGCAAACGCCCGTCTGGGCTACTAGGGTCTCGGACGCCCGTCCGCCTGGGTTTTTCCCAAAACGCTAAGATTGTCAAAACTCGATTTCTGAACCGTTTCTAACCTAATTAGCATCGAATCAACCTCAGTTAAAATGTAGAATACATATCTAAACATCTATGATCCTTTGATCAACAAAAACACATCTTTCTTGCATCTACACATCTTAAAACATGATCTAAACTTCACAAATCAGAATCGAGATCATAGGAAGAGTTTCTTACCTAATTGCAAGCCAAAAACCAGATCAACGACCTCACGAAAAAACCCGATGTGACTTCCAACAAGCGATATCCAAACGTTGCCCTTCTCACAACGATTCCGGCTCTACTATGATCTCGAAAACCATTGAGAATTGACTTAGCAATTGATTAAAAATCCTCACCTATTCCTCTCTTTCCCACAGAAGACAATTGGAGGTGGAGAAAATTTGATTTGTTAGGTTCTTAGAATTGTGGGGATTCATCTTCCTTAAATAACAAATCCCAAAAAAAGAGATAAGGATCTTATTATCTTCCTTTATCATAAAATAAATCCCTAAAAAAGAGATAAATATCTTATTATCTTCTTTTATCATAAAATAAATCCTAAAAGAGATAAAGATCTTATTATCTTCTTTTATCATAAAAATCGGATTTTCCTCTTAAATATATACATATATATATATATATATATATATATATATATATATATATATATATATATATATATCTCAAATATATATATATATTTTAACAAATACTTAAACTCGAATAAAAGGAACCGAACCCAATATTTCGTTTTCACAAAATGACACGTCTCGCCTTACTTCCGAAAATCGAATATTACATTCTTCCCCTTAAAGGAGTTTCTTCCTAAAACTTAGAACATACACGGTAAATCCACAAACTCGGGAATTCACTGATCATTTCATCCTCAACTTCCCAAGTTGCCTCCTCGGGTGAATGATTGCTCCACGGAACCAGAACCAATGGAATCATCCGTCTCTTTATCATCTTTTCCTTCCGGTCTAAAATCTTGATCGGTCTCTCATCATAAGCAAGATTATCTTGTAGAATTTCCGGATCAATTGTAGTTTCAACATCATTCCTCGTCAGACATTTCTTCAACATTGAAACGTGAAACACGCTATCGACCCTTGACATCGATTCTAGTAACTTAAGCTTGTAAGCCAATGGTCCAATTCTTTCTAGAACCTCAAAAGGTCCAACATACCTCGGGCTTAGCTTTCCCTTATGTCCAAACATTTCACTCCCTTCATGGGTGAAGCTCGTAGATACACTCTTTCACCAACCTCAAACTCAAGGGGTCTCCTTCTAATATCTGCCCAACTCTTTTGTCTATCTTGAGCCGCCTTCAGATTCTTCTTGACCAGCTGAACCCTTTCTTTAGCTTGCTCGACCAATTCCGGCCCGGTGATTTGTCTTTCCCCGACTTCATCCCAAAACAGCGGCGTTCTACATTTTCTTCCATACAATGCCTCAAACGGTGGCATGCCAATACTTGCATGATAACTGTTGTTGTAAGCAAACTCCGCTACGGGTAGGTAATCATCCCATGATCCACCTACTTCCAAAACACAAGCTCTTAGCATGTCCTCGAGTGTTTGGATTGTCCTCTCAGATTGCCCATCTGTCTGAGGATGAAAGGTTGTACTTAAATCCAACATGCTTCCAAAGGCTTCTTGTAAACTCTTCCAAAACCGACTGATTAATCTCGAGTCACGATCTGAAACTATCGAGATAGGAACTCCGTGTAGCTTCACTATATTATCTAGATATAGTGTTGTCATCTTCTTCAAAGGCAGGTCCACCTTATACGGTAGGAAATGGGCAGATTTGGTCAATCTATCCACGATTACCCAAATCGCATCATGCCCTCCCTTAGTCTTCGGTAAACCGGTGATGAAGTCCATCGTAATCTTATCCCACTTCCATTCAGGGATATCCAAGGGCTTAAGCATTCCTCCTGGTCTTCTATGCTCTGCTTTCACTTTCTGACAAATGTCACACTCCGGCACGAACTTGGCTATTTCCAACTTCATCGAGGGCCACCAAAACCTTCCATTCAAGTCTCTGTACATCTTAGTAGCACCTGGATGAACTGCAAAGGCAATCCTATGTGCCTTTTCCATGAATCTCTGTCTTAAGTTGCCAATATTAGGCACACACAAACGATCCTGGTACCAAATGTTCCTATTCTTGTCCAAGACATAACCCACTGTAGGCTTCTCTCTAGCAACTCACTTCAAATCAACCAAAGCTGGGTCTTCATCTTGCTTCTCCCGAATATCATCCATCAACTCAGATCTTGCTAACAATGGCACCATGAAATGTCGATCCTCAATCTGATCAAACCTACTGATTTCCAGCCCATCAAACCTTTCTGCCACATCTTCGATGCTTGAAACTGCAAACACTGGTTTCCTGCTTAAAGCATCTGCCACTACATTGGCTTTGCCTTGATGGTACTGAATATCCAAGTCGTAGTCCTTTACGCACTCCAACCATCTCCTCTGTCTCATGTTTAGATTCTCCTGTGTGAAGAAATACTTTAAACTCTTGTGATCGGTGAAGATCCTTGCTTTAACTCCATACAAGTAGTGCCTCCAAGTCTTTAATGCAAACACTACTACTGCCAACTCTAAGTCGTGTGTCGGGTAGTTCTTCTCATGCACCTTCAACTGCCTAGATGCATAAGCAATCACTTTTCCTCCTTGCATCAACACACAACCTAAACCCTGTCCCGAAGCGTCCGTGTAGACATCGTAGTTATTAAAAATCTCCGGGCCGCCAAAGCTCGGGGTGTAGTCAACTTCTTTTTCAATGTTTGAAAAGCCATTTCACACTCCCTAGTCCATTCGAACTTCACATTCTTTCAGAAGTTAGTTAATGTAACTCCGCTAATGTAGTAAGCATTCCAGGGTAAAATTGGCCGAAAGTGAAAACGCGGATAACGGAATCTGATTTCCTAAACCGGGGTAAGAGTTAGCTTCGGGAGAAACAAACTCTTATTGAAATACGCACTCTAGAGATTATTACGCTTAATTCGCTTGTGTAATGGACATACCTTAAAATTGGCCGAATGACAAAACGAGAGTGACCCATGCTCGAGGATGACCTCTGACAAATGATTGACATATGACAATTTCAAAGTATGCTCGTGAGAATCTTAATTGTTTAAGCTTAGAGTGCACCAAGCCGTGATAATTGATTTAACTTAACTTAAAGATCGAGTACATCCAATTTGAACAAAAAGATATAATGATTCAATAACATATTCTTGGCTAGTCTATAATTATAATAATATTCCATTCTCCTTTAGATATTGTTTTGGTAATTTCATATATACTTATATCTATATATATATATGATTGTATATATATTTTTTATACTTATATATATCCGCTTTTGCTTTATGCTTTATTTTTATTGTTTGTTAGTTTGTAGTTTGGCTGGGATGATAAAATTAAGTAATTTAGATCGAGATAATAATAGCTTTTTGGTGTTTAATCACACGGTGAATTACTAAGTTTTCCCCGGTGACTCGACACCGCACTCAATACTCTATCACTGCTCTGACCCGCACATCGGTAAGGATTGATAGCATAGAAAAGGTCCGGTTGCTTTTTGAGCGCCGCAAGCCGGGAACGTACGCTAATTCATTGTGTTCTTAATGATTTCTTACTTATATTAACTCGTGCGTTCTTTGAGGACAAGTCAACACTTTTCTTACCCCATTTCTATTTTCTTTTCGCTGGTACTTACCTAATAAGTAAGTTACCAATCTTTGCTTTTATCGATTTCAACTATTTTCGGTTTTCGCTAGTTGATGACCGGAAAGAAGTAAGGCCCCACTTACTCCTTATAAGCCTGATATAGATACTACGTAAAGGCGCTTAAGAGCGTAGAAAGAAACAAGGTCATACATCGTCGTGGAAATCCCGACGGAGAATCATCATCAAATCAAAATACTTAAAATGGTGAAAACACTGATTTAAACACCCGAACAAGGAGCTAGATCATGCTCAAGGGCATGGCCAAAAATCTTAATCGTGATCTACCAATACCAAATAACCGTAATAGAAATAATCAAAATCGAACTTAACAATCGTAATAATAACCCACCAAATCCGAGACCTATTTCAGATCGACTCTTAAGAATAAACCGGACTAATAATCCATTCGCTTTACCCAATGAAGGAGCAAATACTTTGAAATAAAATCTCATCTTTTTGGTCTAATTGACGAAGAGCTCAATTTTGTGGAGTAGGGGATGATTTGAGGATCCACATCACTCATCTCTATCTTTTCGAAGAATTCAGCACACAGCCAAAAGTCGGGCGTGCTCATCATTGAATTAACAAGGATGTCTATGTTTCCTTTCTTTTAAAAAGGAAGAGCACGAGATTGGTTTATGGCCACTCTACATCATTCATTGACTAGTTGGGAGGAAATTCAAACCAGAGCTTTTAAAGCAAGATTTTACTCCGGGTGGAAATTTGGAATTAAAAGTCTAAATTGCCAACTTTAGACAAGGATCTCAAGAAACGCTTGGGAATGCGTGGGAAAGATTTAAAAGTTAAGCTAAGATCTTGTCTCCGATCATGGTTATTCCTTAGAAATGCAAATCCAACTTTTTCCGTAAATTATATGAAAGATTCACGGTGAGATGCAGATCATGCATGTGGTGGTTCATTAATGATGAGTGAAGCCTGAAATAGTTTACTTATGCTATAGAAAAGATTTCCAAAATAATGTATCGTAGGAAACCGGTTCTTGCACCAGAAAGTAGCATTTAACTAGGAGAATGCACATCGAATAATGGAAGTTCTAAGCACACTTGGAGAATTTGGGTAGGAAGTTTTGATGTGTTCCTACGAGGCTAGTAGGGAGTAGAAACTGGAAACTATCATACCAAATGACTACTCAAGTCATGATAATGTGTCATTAAGGGATGTAAGAACCGGAAGGATACTCAAAGGGAAGAGGTAGGTTTTTACAACAAGATAGGAATTTGAACAACGCGCGTATTCAAACTCCTTTAATGCTATTAAGAGAACACCCAACTTTTAGATGGTCCGAAAACCCTAATAAGCCGTGACAAACCGCCATATCCGACCAAAAGATAAGAATCCATATAGTAATCAAGTTCATCAAGAAATACATCAAATCGTAACTCTACAATCGTTACCTAAATCTTATCCACAACATACTACTCAAACTATGCCCGCCACCCAAAGTTCAACCCAACTCAAGGAGTTGATAAATGGGATAAATTAATGGAAAATATGATGGGTGTAGTATCTACTCAAGCTCGGGAACATAGAAACTATGATAACCTATAGGTTCGGGCCTCTACAGGATATGACTATGTTGAAAACGTCTACGGGTGGACATGATACGAGAATGAGAACTATAGAAGCATCGTTAAGGAATATGGAAGATCATTTGAGTAGAGAAGGAGAGCGTAACAACAAGAGGACCTCCGGGAGGATTACCAAGTAATCACGAAAAGAAACCCGAGAGAGGTAAATGATTACAAGAAGTAGGAATTATTGTGAAGATACTAGAAGCGAGTAGAACGAGGAAACAATGAGGTAGAAAATGATTTAAATGGTAATATCATAAAGGAAAAGGACGAACTTGAATTTCACCGATGAAGAGGAAGAAATTATGAAGAATTCTTAAAGCAGAATGATGTTGAACCTGGAATAGAGAAGGTGAAGAATGGGTAAAAGTCCACTAGAATTCTCGAAAGATCCTATGGATAAGAACTCGAGAACCCTATTTAAAAGGAACATGTCGAGAGAAAATCGTGGGAGAAAAACAGAAGATTTAAAAGTAGCCCAGAGAAGGATAAAGTTGATAATAAGGGATGTTTTAAAGGAAAAATCTCAAGATAATGAAACTTGGCGATCAAGTAATGCTCAAAGATTCAAGGAGAAAGGAAAAGAGAAAATGACTTGTAACCAAAGGCTATAGATTTAGAATCTTTGCCTTATCCACGAAAGATCATATTAAAAAGATAAAAGCGATAAGAAATATGCTCGTTTCTTGATACTTTTCGTCATATTCATGTCAATATCCTGTTATAGAAGCTTTAGTCAACATGCACGCTTTATGGAAAGTTTCTTAAAGATATCCTATCTAATAAAAAGCGATTAGAAGAATATGAGAATATATGCCTTAATGAAGAATGTTACGCAATACTTAACAAAGATCGACTACCTCCTAAACTTAAAGATCCCTGGTAGTTTCACTATTCCATTGTGAAATTGGAGGATTTGCTTAAGAAAGTATTGTGTGATCTAGAGCAAGTATCAATCTCACGTCTTATGAGGATTATAAGAAACTAGGAATAGGAGAGCTTACGAATCTGAAATGACCCTTCGATGGGCAGATAGATCAATTAAACATCCTAAGGGAATAATCGAGGACGTGTTGGTTAAAATTGATAAATTTTACTTCCCCAAGAGACTTTGTAATAATGGAAATGGGAAGAAGGATATTCAGCGCCAATTATTCTAGCTCGACCATTTCTAGCTACTGTGAAGAACTTTGATGATGTTCAAAAGGTGAACTAATACCGAGAGTTAATGAGGATAAAGTTTCATTCAATATCTTCAAAGCTATAAACCATCCATATAAAGAACTGTAATCATGTTCTTTTATAGATAAAAATTCTACTATGTGGGATGCCAAATTTAAAGATTATGAAAATAAATTAGAAGAATGTTTGGCATTTTCTATCTATAAAAGAAGATGAAAATGACATCGAAATGAAAGAAGTAATCCTTTATTTAGATAAAGGAGGGTTTGTTAAACATCCATGGCATCAAAATTTGAAATTGGACATGGAAGGACCAGCTTTAAAACCATTGCAGAAGATCCACCAAGGAATCTCGAGTTGAAACCACTTCCTTCGAATTTGAAATATGCTTTTCTTGAAAATGATAATCTGTTACCTATTATCATTTCATCAACCTAACAAAAGAACAAGAGGATCAATTACTAAGAATGTTAAGAGAACATAAGAAAGCTTTTGGATGGACAGTAGCGTATATCAAAGGAATTAGCCCCTGAGATTTGTGTTCACAAGATTATTTTGAATGAAGAAGCTAAACCTTGTATTCAGCCACAACGCCGCTCAACCCAAATTTGCAAACAATCGTTAAGAAAGAGGTCATTAAGCTATTAGAAATGGGAATAATCTTTCCCATATCGATAGTGAACGGGTAAGTCCAACTCAAGTAGTTCCAAAGAAAGCGAGGTTTCACGGTAAAAGAAAATGATAAAATGAATGGATTCCGACAAGGGAAATTACAGGATATCGAATGTGTATTGATCTTTCGAAATCGAATGATCATACTAAAAGGATCATCATCCACTTCCATTCATCGCATGTGATGTTGGAAAGATTGAGTGGACATAAGTATTATCGCTTTTAGATGGTTATTCAGTTATTTACGATATTCATTGCAAAGCAGGAGATAGAGAAAAACTACTTTCACTTGTCCCTATGGAACTTTTGCTTATAAAAGAATGCCGCTTTTGGATTATGTAATGCACTGCTACATTTCAATGATGTATGATGGCAATATTTTTACGATATGGGTCGTGAAATTCTTAGAAATCTTTATGGATGACTTTAGTGTTTATGGAGATTCTTTTGATAAATGCTTATCACACTTAGAACGTGTTTTACAACGTATTTGTGAAGATACCAACTTGGTTCTAAACGGGGAAAATGTCATTTGATGGTATCTCGAAGGAATTGTACTAGGTCATAGAATCTCTCAAGCAGGAATTGAAGTTGATAAAGCTAAAGTCAAGTAATTGAAAAATTACCTCCACCAATTAATTTGAAAACGTTAAGAGGATTTCTTGGACATGCAGGATTTTATAGAAGGTTTATTGCAGATTTTCAAAATAGCAAAGCCCCGAGTCATTTGCTAGAAAAAGAAGTACCTTTAACTTTGATGATAAATGTACTAAGCCTTTAAGACCCTAAAAGTTTAAATTAACTATCGCACCAAGACTAGTAGCACCATTGGGATTTGCCGCTTGAAATTATATGTGATGCAAGTGATTTAGCTGTATGAGCTGCTTTTAGGTCAACGGTATAACAAAATTCTCAAAGCTATCTACTATGCTTCTCACACATTAAACGCAAATTTACCTTAATTACGCAACTAATGAGAAAGAACTGCTATCTGTAATATTTGCCTTAGATAAGTTTCGATCATATATTGTTGGTTCTAAGGTAATAGTCTACACAGACCATTCAGCTCAAGTATCTTTTAAGTAAGAAAGATGCCAAACCGCGTCTTCTTAGGTGGATTTCATACTTCAGAATTCGATATTGAAATTAAGGATAAAAAAGGAAGTGAAAATGTAGTAGTGAGATCATCTAAGCAGATGGATAATGATGAAGGAAAAGGAAAAGAAATTCGTAGATTCGCTTCCGGATGAGAAACTATTTAAGATAGATACTCCTTCAACCATGCGATTATTAAAAACTAGAATACCATCAAAGGAAGATTCGCCATGGTTTGGGGATATTGTTAACTACATTACCTGTAGGTACATCCCACCTCATTGGACTTGGCAGCAGAAAAAGAAGTTCTTTTATGACTTAAAGTTTTATTATTGGGATAAACCGGATCTTTTCCGAAGATGCTCAGGATGGAATAATTAGGAAATGTATTCCGATAGTGAAATTTTAAGTGTATTATCATTTTGTCATGATCGTGAGGCAGAGGTCATCATGGAGGATGGAAAAGCGCTTTCAAAGTTTTACAATGTGGTTTCTATTGGCCTACACTATATAGAGATGCATATAAATATGCAAAATCTTGTGAATCATGTCAAAAATGGGGAAATATATCGAAAAAACATGAAATGCCTATGCAACCGATTTTAGAATGTGAACTATTTGATGTGTGGGGCATAGATTTCATGGGACCTTTCCTATATCTTTTGGAAAAGATTTATTCTAGTAATGGTTGATTATGTTTCTAAATGGGTAGTTTCTGAAGCTCTCCCACTAATGATACCAGAGTAGTGCTAAGGTTCCTTAAAAGAATATATTCACACGATATGGCATTCGAGGGCTATCATTAGTGATAGAGGTTCACATTTTTGTAACCGACCATTTACTAAGGTAATTGAGAAATATGGTGTAACTCATAAACTTGGAACACCCTATCATCCACAGACTAGTGGACATGTAGAGGTATCTAATAGAGAAGTTAAAAGAATCGTGGAGAAGACAGTGGACTCGAATCGTAAAAACTGGCGAGAAAGACTTGATGATGCATTATGGGCATCTGCAACACCTTTTAAAACACCGATTGGTACGTTTTCTCCTTACAAATTAGTATTTGGAAAATCTTGTCATCTCCTGTTGAATTAGAACACCGAGCTTTATGGGCTATTAAATTTCTAAACTTTGATCCTAAAAGTGCCGGTGATCATAGATTACTTCATTTAATGTAACTAGAAGAATTTCGACTCGATTCTTATGAAAATGCTCGAATCTACAAGAACGCATAAAGCTTTTCATGATAAGAAAATCTATAGACGTGAGTTCCATATAGGTGATCGAGTACTTTTATATAATTCACGTTTGAAGTTGTTTCCGGAAAGCTTAAATCTAGATGGACAGTCCATATGACGTAACAAAAATCTATAAGTCTGGGAGTCATTGAACTAAGCTGATGGAAAAACAACTTTTATAGCCAATGGACACAGGTGAAATTGTTCGTGGAAAGGCTGAAGGATACCCTCAAAGCGAAGAAGTATTATTACTTATCGACCCTCCAACGAATTGAGAAGCAGAATTTTAAACTCACCGATTACAGTACTATCTTTCTAATTTTACCTTTTAATATGCATTTTAAAGTATTTTCGTCTTTTTACCGGATGGCGTAAAAGAACCTGGATGCCTTTCATAGATAGAATAAAAGTTTTTATTTTACTTTTAAGATTAGGTCTAAATAAGGATGTCGCTTTTAAGATAGAAGCCTTAGTTTCTAAATTAAATAAGGAATTATTAATCAAGTCGAGAAAGAGAACTTTGTAATGGAAATTCAAGGAGTGCAATAAAAGAAGAGCAAGGTTTTTAATGAAGTGTAGAATCGTGGGAAAATGGAACATCTTTGGATGAGTGTGGAAGAAATACAACCATATCCTGGATGAGTGTTTGAATGTTATTAAAAAGGAGCGATTAGGTGGTTGTCCGAAAATCCCGAGGAATACAAAGAGATAATTCAAACGCATCACTCTGGGAGAAAGGTTAAGGGACCGTTATGATAACAATCTTGAGGATCCGAGATTGAGGAGTTAGCAAAAAATCCTAAGAATTTCAATTGTGTGTTTTAATTTTTCAAATTTTAATTAAATTTAAGTATTTTAAAGTTATTTTCTAAACTTAAAAAGAAAAATATTTTTATGAAAAAATTATAATAAACCTATTTTATCATGTAAAGTAGGTATATTATATCAAAAATATGTGATTTCAATATTATATTAGTTTTTATATTTTATCAAGTTTTATATAGAAAAATCGTATTAAACTTAGATTATATAACATAAATCATAGGATTAACATCAAATGATTTTTATGTGATATAATTAGAGCTTATTACACAAAAAATGACAAAATTCCGTTTTTGGGGACTATGTGACCGGCGCAGCGCCGTACACACTACCGACACGCGCCGGTGTGTACACACTTAACCCTAAAAATGCGCCCCTTTCCTCATTTCTCATACCTCAATTCGAATTGAAGAACATCCCGACTTCTCCTCTCTTCTCCTCAAAATCAACAATTTTCCATCAATTTTCTTCACTCAAACATCACATAAGTGTTAATCTCTCTTCCTCTCTTCAACTTAATCATAAAAAAGAAACCCATTGGAAAAAGTTGAAGCTTGGCAAACTCAAGGCTCTCTTTTCTCTCATTCCGGCGACCCCATTAATTCCGGCGACCTAAGCTTTTCATTCTAGCTTCTTAAGGTAATAATATATAGATATTTCAAATATTTCACATTTTAGTTAATTTTCTGAATTTATTTGGAATTTATTTTGATTTTATAGCCTAAGTAATTGTTTGTTCTTGTTGTTGGTGTTGTTTGTTTGTGTTGTTGTTTTGTCATACCACTATCGTAGATGGCCTCATCATCCAGAAGTAACCCTAAGAGGAAAAGACTGAAGTACCAATCGTAGTACCGGTAGTTCAAACTAGACCTTTAACTAAAAGGGAGAAAAGTTTAACCTTTGAGAAAACCGCTAGTCACGAGAAGCTAAGCGGGCACATGATGAGTACTTTAGTAAAAGTAAGGTTTGGTTAGAACGAGGATTGATTTTTGAAGATTGGGAAAGAAGTGAAAGAAATTTTCAAGGATAGAGGATGGTTGGATGTATTTATGGATAGGAAAGATAAGATTAACGTTTACATGGTATCGAGTTTTATTGAAGTTATTATCTACTTATGATCTCGATACGGTTGAGGAGATGACCTATATCCTCTAAGAAGTGTTAATGTTACTTTTTACCCCGCTATGATTAATGTATTCTATGGCTTAAGCGATATACCGGAAGAGGAGGATTATCATAATGTATGGGGTTTAGAACATCCTATGGCTCTACAAACCAAAGCTTATGAAGCCCAACAAGCCTTTGACCCCATTTCTTTGAATGGATAGAAAATAGGTTTGCTTATGGGAATTGTATTAGGGACATACGGGCAATAAAAAGCAGTTCTTAGGCCATAATGTATGTCCTTCCACACATGTTTGTGCATTTGGTCGAGAGGAAGTAGTTATTGCTTGGGCCATGGTTAATGATATTCCTATAGATCTGGGAAATTGATCTTTCTAAGGCTTGTGAGTTTGCAAGGACTCGTTATCGAGGGGCGTCTCCCGTTTCCTAGTCTCATTTCGCCTTGTGTGAACTTGCGAAGTCCCTGTCTTACCCTCGGATAGAACTCGTGTCTCCTACATTCCTCCCATTGGTCTTAAACCCGAGAGCCTTACCTACTGGAGTAATAAATTACAATAATCCTAATCGTCGTGACAACAACCACAACCTCCACCTCCTATTCACACTCAAGTACCTAGACCACACAGGCAGTCACATCGACCACAAGTGAGTCAAGTTGAGGCTATGTTTCAAAGATTTAGTTCAAGCTCAGGCTAGAAGCGATGCTAATATAGCTTTAGCCTGTGAGCGAGAATAGACATTGGGTGAGGACATTAGAGTTGGTCGAGAGGATTTCGGGATGCTATGAGTGAGTTTGATCCTAGATTTCTTTGAGATTTACGCTAGACACCCCTATAGTCACTGACCCATATACTATGCCAGATTGGATTCGCCCGATTCCGCCATTGTTATTTATCAGGACTATACGCCGTCATTCATAGGACAGGGTGGTATGTTTACAGGTACACCAGGGACATCCTTGGGCATGGGAGGAGTGACTTCTATAGCAGATGTGACAGCAGGATTTGGTTCATTTGGTCTTCAGGGATCAGTTTCTATGTCGACAATGAGGACTGAGACATCATTTCGAACTTCTGTATCGGATCCACAGCAGTTCAGTTATGGTATTCATACGACCACGATCGCAAGAGCTGATTTTGCCGTTTCTATCTACATTTGGATCATCATCATCTCGATGACGACCTACTTTGGTGACATCGATCTTAACTATGATGAGGACGAGTGATTTTATCTCTGTTATTTAACTATCTACTTTTTGGTTTGACTTAGTTTTTGTTATGTTTGTTTTATACGTTAAGCGTTTGATGCACTCTCGGGGTAGTGCACGTTGTTACGTTGTTATTTTTCGTAGTTTTCGGATGTTTTAGATCTTTTCCCACGTGTTAGAAATATGCGAGAATCTATTGTCGGAAAATAAATCTGGATCAAGCTAGAAATTGAAATATCTCTCGATCGAAAGCACTATTTGACCGGCACGCCGGTTGGTATCCGCACGCGCCGGTGTAGTAAGTCGCAGATCTTCTCGGGATATTTCCATTTCATCAAGCTTTGTCTATAAAAGGAAAGCAGATGCAAAGATTCTAAAATGCTCATTCCCTTCCTTTGCCTTTAATTCTCTTGCTATAAAAAGTTTAAAATGTCCGATCGTTCGTCCGAAAGATTATTCACCTCCACATACACCAAATTCTGTCATTCCAAATCCATTTTTTCATCAAATCCCTTACGAGCCTATGTATGCTTCGGTTCACAACCCTTATATAAGTAATTTCAATCAATCACGGTGTTGATTGAGAGAGGTTTAAATTTTAGAAAGGTTGACAAGCCTGGGCATTTACGAGGATGGATATAGATGGGTGGGACTATTTTTGTCGTATGCCGAGAGGTAGGATTAATGTTCTTGTGGTAAGAGAATTCTATTCAAGATCTTGTCGAAGCTAATCGTGGTCGTTAACACGATGCATTCTGATGAGAGGAGTTGTTGTTCCTTTCACCTCCACCAACATAAATCAAATTTTCTTGATTCCACAATCCAAACTTCACCCAAGTCATTTTGAGTACCAATGGAGATTGGATACCGCTAATGAGTTTTATTACAAAATATTCGGAAGCTTGTCCACTCTTGTTCTACAATTATGATATTGATCAAAATGTCTCACGATCGCTTTGCTTCCCCATCTTAGAACGTGGAAGCGATTCATCAATTCACGTGTTTATCCAGCTGTTAATTTCTCGGAAGTTAGTGATGATGAATTGATGCTTCTTTGTCGCGATTACTACTGGAGTCGTTATAGATTGGGAAGTCTTGATTCGTAAATCACCGTGAGTTTTGCGTTCGGGAGAAGACCGAATTATCATCCTTACCATTTGGATGGTTGATTTCTAGGTTATGTGTTCGCTTGGCAAGAGTTCCGGAAAGAGCGACAGATGAATATTTTCGGCTCGTATTCCTCGTGTTGGGCTTTTACCAATCGATATTCGGGAGGATCGTCAAGTGGTGAAAATTAGATAACTTTGTTGGTAGAAAAGAAGGAATAAAAATTAATAAAAGTAGTGCGGCACGTTAGTATAAGTCACAATAAATTAAAATAACTTAGTTTAAAAATTAGTTTAAATTAGTTTAACTTAATTTATGGTTTTCTAGTTTAACACTCCTAGTAGTTTTAAGTTGTGTTTTAGTATTGTAATATATTTGCATGTTTTTAATTTATGTTTTTAAATGTTTTTCTTTTATATTATATAAACGCTCGTCTATTTGACACCTAAAATAATCTAACCATGATAGAATTCATTTTATTTTCTAATCCAAATTTTTACTACTCATTAGCCATCGGGACGATGCCAATTCATAAGTAGGGAGTAGATTGGTTAGTAAATAAATTGAATTTAATACATCAAATACTTATACACTTAGTTTAATAAGCAATAATATATAATTATTTGATAAAATGATATATTTGGATAGAATAAATTTTTAATTAAGTAAAGTAATCTTGATATATTATTCTTATATTAATTATGTCTATTTTAGATTTTTAATAAGATTTTAAGTATATATATCTTGATAAATATTATGAAATATTTTTTTATGAAATTAGACAAAAGTTACTTATAATTATAATGAAATTTTAGAATAATTTTCTTTTCAAGACAAAGTATGAAATTGGAATCGGATTAGGGATGATGAGATTTTGGCATAACTTTGATAAACCGAGCCAAATAAGCCTACACGAACATAATTTCCAATTTTTGTCCCCACCTCTCGGCCTTGTAGAGTGATCAAGACCTCACTCGAAATAGCCATTATTATTAACTAGAAATTACCAACCCTAACTTAATAATGGTCTACATTTCTTTGAAAATCCGCAAGTTTAGTATGTATTTATGGATAGCGGTGATGACATCGAAATTTGGTATATCTGTTGAGATTGAAATGAATGTTATTTGGAAGGCGATTTATTATCAAATATGGTTATTCTCGAAAAAAAAAAAAAAAAAAATCTAAGAACAGAGTATTATAGGAATCTTTTCTGTTTTTGATCGACAACCCAAAAATAAAATATCAGATAAAGCTGCCTGATGATAGTAGTCCAGCTAGGGTATTATCACGAAATGTCCTATTGCTGGGAATGAAGGTATATGCTATAAATCTGATGAAAAAGAAAAAGTCGAATCAAAACTATCAAGAATTATCACGAGTTTAAGGAAACCGGATTTGTGATTTTCGATCGAAAGAGTAGTACTCCGATCAATCTTGATAAAGCAATGCCTATGTTCTTAAGTTCTTATTTATGTTGTAAAAAAAAAAAAAAAAAAAAAAAAAAAAAAAAAAAAGAGAAAACCCTATTTTGGAAGTTATTAAAGTTAAAAATTGAAAACGATGGTCGTGAGTGTTCTTGATTGAGAAATTTTTGATCGGAAGATGAAGGTGTAAAATGCATGCGACTTGCTTCTATCTCTTTTGATTTCCCTTTGTTATCCTTTTCGATTAGCCAACTACCCCGAGCACGAACGTTACAAACCAATTTGCCAACTACTTGACTTAGTCATTGATTCCGATAAATCATACAGTGGAGATTAAAAGTTGTTCTAAATATTTTATTTATACTTATAAAGTGATTCATGAAAATTTCATTTAAATAATATTTTATAACTAGTTTATTAAGTTATATACACTTTTTATCTTCTTAAATATCTTAGATAGATGAAATTAATATAATTATAATGTTGAATGAGATACGTTACTAAGTTAGGAATTTAATCACAGAAGAATTATATTATCGCTTATTTTGCTCGAGGACGATCAAAAGCTAAGTGGGGAGTTGTGATGTATGAAAAATATATGATCATATTATAAGACTTTTTATTATTATATTTATGATATTTTAGTATAATTTCATATAAATGCATTAAAAACTTATAAAAATCATAGTTAGTTATAATTAGATGCATAAGTTATAAAAACGATAAAAATGATGTTTTTTTGTCAGATTTACGTTTGGTGTTTCATTGATATTATTGCAGGATCAGATGTTTACCAAGATCCCAAAATATGACATACTTTGAAGTATAAATCATGATTTTTTTGTGGGATAAAAGATTATGCCAAAATCTAACAACTTTGAACAGATTAACTGTCCTTAATGTTTCTACCGTGATTCATCTTCAACGGACATTTGATCTAACTTAGAGGCATTTTCAGAGAAAAAGTCCTTGATGAAAGTTGTAGGCCTTCAAAAGAGCTTTCCAACGAATATCAAATCATGTCAATCTGAGGTCTACAGCTCGAGATAGGTTTTACAAACATCGAGATATGTTGTATGTCCCGCACGCGCCGAGAAGGCGAATATTGCGTAAAAATCAAACCGGGCCCACAAATCTCGACAAGGGAATATATATGTGTAGCCGCACGCGCGTGGTGGTGGTCGCACGCGCCCGCCTAGTGATATGGTCTATAAATAGACCTCAAATGCAACCATTTTGAAGTGTACCAATGCATATATCTCTTCTATATCTATATATAGTTTCGTTTTGTTGTTTTTAGTTAAATAAAAGTCGTAAACGGCACTCTGCGGAATAATGTTTGTAGTATAAAGTATCGTTATAATGCTTAGAGGATGTATCAAGGCTCATTGATGTAAAGGAGTTGCTATTTCGGAGGATACAACTCTGAAGCTTCGATTGTAATCTGTAACTTTTCTAATGTATTTATGTTGTTATTAGTATCTTACTTATAATGATATTAGGCTAACTTAATATCTAGCCAAGATATGAAATTGGATTAGTATTATCTTTTTAGGAAATGGATGATGACTATACTAAAATTGGAATAAAATCGGTTATAATGAATCTCTTTCTATATTCGTATTGAATTAGCTACTTGATATGAAAGAATTCATAATCTAATTATGAATTGACGCCTCGTGAAAGTTAGGTTATGAACTCGTTAATAGAAAGACCGGAGGGTAAAATTGGCCGAGTGAAAGCGTGACAACGGAATCCGATTTCCTAAACCGGGGGTAGAGTTGTTTCGGGAGAAACAAACTCTTATTGAAATATGTACTCGAGAGATTATTACGTTTAATTCGTTTGTTTAATTGACATACCTTAAAATTGGCCGAATGACAAAACGGGAGTGACCCATGCTTGAGGATGACCTTGGACAAATGATTGGACATATGACAATTTCAGGATGCTCGTGTGAGAATGAATTGTTTAGTTTAGGAGTGCACCAAGCCAGTATAATTGATTTAACTTAACTTAAAGATCGAGCACATCCAATTTCACTAAAAGATATAATGATTCAATAACATATTCTTGGCTAGTCTATAATTATAATATCTATCTCCCTCCCTTAGATATTGTTTTGGTACCTATATATACTTATATATATATATATATATGATTATATATATATTTTTATACTTATATATATCTGTTTTAGTTTTATGCTTTTATTTATTGTTTGTTAGTTTAGAGTTTGGTTGGATGATAAAATTGCGACTTAGATTGAGATAATACATGATTTCTTGGTGTTTAATCACACGGTGAATTACCAAGTTTTCCCCGAGGATCGACACCGACTCATCACTCTATCACTACAATTTGACCCGGTACACTGCCGGTAAGGATTGATAGCATAGAAAAGGTCCGTCAGTAAGCTTAGTGAGTGGAGTAGCTATCTTCGAGAAGTCCTGCACAAACTTTCTGTAGTAGCCAGCCAAACCAAGAAAGCTCCTTACTTCTGAAACTGTGGTAGGTCTAGGCCAATTCTCAACTGCCTCAATCTTTGCTGGATCAACTTGAATACCATCTTCAGAAATGACATGACCCAAGAAACCGACTTGTTTCAACCAAAAGTCACACTTAGAAAACTTAGCAAACAACTGATTTTCCTTTAAGGTATTCAACACTATCCTTAAGTGTTCCTCATGTTCTTTCTCATCCTTAGAGTATACTAGGATGTCGTCTATGAACACTATCACAAACTTATCCAAGTATGGCATGAAGACTCGATGCATCAAATCCATAAATGCAGATGGAGCATTAGTGAGTCCAAAAGGCATGACTAAGAACTCATAATGTCCATACCTCGTACTAAAAGCCGTCTTCGGTATATCTGCTACCTTGATCTTCAACTGATGATAACAAGACCTAAGGTCAATCTTAGAGAACACTTTCTTTCCTTGCAACTGGTTAAAGAGATCATCAATCCTCGGCAAGGGATACTTGTTCTTTGGTAAGATTATTCAACGCCCTGTAATCGATACACATCCTCATGCTACCATCTTTCTTCTTCACGAACAAAACAGGGGCTCCCCAAGGTGAAGTACTGGGCTGAATTATGTTCCTCTCAAGCATATCCTTAAGTTGTGCTTTCAACTCCTTTAACTCATCGGTGCCATCCTATAGGGTGCCTTAGCAACTGATGCCGCTCCCGGTATCAACTTGATCTCAAACTCGATTTCCCTATCCGGCATATTTCCCGGTAACTCATCCGGAAATACCTCAGGATACTCTCTTACTACCGGAGTTTCCTCCAGCTTGGGCTTCACTTGTTCCACATCCACTGCGTACAACAAGTAGCCTTCACAACCCTTCTGACAGGCTCTAATTGCCTTAACCGCTGAAATTATCGGATGTCACTTCTTACTCGGCTTGTACACATTACCCTGATAATTCTTATCTGATTTCCCGGGTACTTTAAAAGTCACTTCCTTCTCTCTACAATCCAAGTGGACAAAATACTCGGATAGCCAGTCTATCCCAAGAATCACATCAAAGTCTGGAAAGTCTAAAACCGTGAAGTCGCTCTTGCATCGATAAGATCCAACTCGAACTTCCACTTGAGGTATCATCCTAGTTACCTTTGTTACCTTTCCTAGCGGTGTAGTTATCTCCAAAGTGTTTCTTAAAGGTTCCGAAGGTAAACTCAACTTCTTAGCTACCTTGGTCGACACAAAAGTGTTAGACGCTCCCGTATCGAACAAAGCTCTGACCACTAGATCATCTAACATTATCATACCTAAGGTGCATATTTGTTCATTTAAATAAAATTACATCGTGAATAAACGTGCTATAAAAATATCTTAATTAACAACAATAAGGTACCTGAGATAACATCGTCCTCTGGTTCTGCATCTCTAGCATCAACCGCGAAAACACGAACCGGTCGACTGGGTCCGCTTCTACCACTTCCTTGGCTCAAACTGCCCTTGTTCCCTCTGTTGGACACGCTCTAGAAAAGTGCCCTGGCTCTCCGCAAACGTAGCAACCATTAGTATTTTGATTTCACTCCCCTGAATGATTGCTGTTGCACTTAGGACAAAGGGTGCCTTTGTTTGGGGCCTTAATTTGCCGTAGGAGCTGTTGTCTTCTTGACATTACATTGCGGTGCTCCCGATAATTACCCACGACTCATCCCAAAGTTCCTCTTGTTTCCAATCACAACTGTGGCCTTCTTCCTGAAGGTCTCAACCTCCAAGGCTTTATTCAAGAGCTCTGCCATGTTCCTCGCTGTAAATCCCAACATGCCAGACTGTATTTCATAAGCTAATCCTTCCTTGTAGAAGGCCATTTTCCTTTCTTCCACTTTCATAAGTTCAGGGTAGAACCTTCCCAACTCGTTGAACTTATTAGTGTACGGAGATACAGTCAAGAAGCCTTGCTTAAGTTTCAAAAACTGACTCGCCTTGTCCGCTTTTACTGTTGCCGGGAAATACTCGTTGAAGAACATAGCTTTGAAAGCTTCCCAGTCTGTTATTTTGCCATTGCTACTCTGTATAGCATCTATCCAAGCCTCTGATGCACCCAAAAGAAAACTAACTGCTAACTGTGCCATCTCTGTTTCAGGAACATGTATATTCCTGCAAGCCTTCTCAAAACTTCTTATCCATTCTTCAGCCTTTGAATGTTCAACATTCCCATAGAAGTTTTCAACCCGATTCCTTCTCAATCTTGTGTACCAGTCTACAGCTGGTGTTTGCTCAAATGCCGGTCTAACTAGTGGGTGAACCGGAGGGTAACCAAAAGGTACATGCTGCTGATACTGCTGCTGTTGAGGGTAGGTTGGATTCACTTGAGGCTCAGGCTGAAAAGGGTGGTATCCACGATGGTAATTACGGTGATCTTTGTGGGGTTGGTTGAGCTTGTTGGAAACCAAAGGGTGGGTAACCAAAACCTTGCGATGGTGAAACACGGTGAAAGTGGGCACGGTAGGTCGAGGGGTATGACCTACAGGAGGTGGGTAGAAGGTCTACTGCTGTTGGCGAAACACTAGTGGTGAGGGGTGGCTCACTGGTGGAGGGTAGCTTACCGGTGGTGGTACAAAACCTGCTGGAACATCGCTCACCAAGGAAAACTGAACCGAACTCCCCACGTGCCATCATGGAGGTTGCTCCTGATGAGGTCGTGGTGAAAAACCTTGTTGAGACCTTGGTGTGGGTGTCGCAGTGTGAGGTGGTGGTGATAAACTCTGCTGCGGTTGTGGAATCTGCCTTACAACACCGCCTCCTACGACCGGTGTTAGACTTTCCCGTCGAACTCTAGAAGTCTCTGCACCCGCTCCAGTTCTCGTGAACACCATCCTGATGATCAAGGAAAACCAGAACATTACTAAAAGGTCTAGAAAAATCTTATCTTAAAAGGAAGGAAGCCTAAAAGACGCTTCTCTCTGATACCAACTGTAACGCCCCGTTCCCGGACACCGAGTCCTTATCCGGAAATCGAAACATTCGGCACGCATAATATTAAATAAATAATATTACACGTAAGCCTCTACTACGTCGTATCAAATAAAAGCAAACGGAAGCTAAAAAGACTCGGGTAATTTTTTTTCCAAACATCTCAGAATAGAAAAGAAATCTAAAGATGGAAATGTAACTCATTACATTCAAGGAAATTACGAAATCCAAAATAAAAGTACGATATTCTCCAAAGGAAACGTAACGGTACTACAAGTCTCGAAAGACCAAAAGTCTAAACAGCCTAATAACAAAATGAATAATGTAAAGTCTTCAATGAGGCGTCTTCAAACGTCATCATCGAACTCCTCATCGTAAACAAATATCTACCTGTTCGTCTTCTCATCCCCAAACACATAGAAAACATGCATTTGAGGTAAGTACAGCGTAATTAATAAGAAATAGAAGCTATGATAACAAGAATAATTTATAAAGAATAGATAATTTAAAAGTTTAGTTGTTTATGTGTGACCGACTCAATCTAAGGTTCACTTCATATCCATCAACATGAATTGACTAAACGTTTCTACTTAACTTATCTATGTTACAACCGAACTCAAGGGCACTACGCATATCCAAGCTGGGGATATTCTTGGAAACATATTAGTGGATTACACCAATATCCATGAAGTCTAGAAAAGGTAGACTCCGATAGTACGCACATCTCAGCGGAGTCCCTCCGTACTTAGGGTTTTGTTGACCTACGAAAGTTCTTCCACCTTCGGAGGTAGGCATACATCGCGATATAGACTGGTGCCTATCCAAGAGAGACATGTTGTTTAATCTTTTTACTAGTCAAGTACGTGTTTTATTAGGGTGATTAACTAACCACCTAAGTGTTTTCAATTAATCTCCTTCACAAATGCTACTCTCTTCCTAGAGCACTAGACACAAACAAGACCTAGCAATTACACAGACATTGATGAATGCTAATTCATCAAAGCACAAGCCTATCATTCCCTTCCGACGGATCCGAACTTCAACCCCCTTTAAGCGTACATTCGGTGTTTTAACTGAACGAGTCAGAAGCTCAATTCAGGCTTGTTCAAGTTATCCAATATTATCATATCATAAATAAGGGTTTAAAACAATAATAACATAATTATGAAACCCGAAACCAAACTAGAACGATAAAACCGTAAAAACAAGGTAAAACATGCCAGACGCCCGTCCGACCTCCTATGGACGCCCGTCCGCCAAAAAAAAAACAGCTACATCCTGAATCAAAAATCTAACCTCAGACGCCCGTCTGCCTATTGCAAACGCCCGTCTGGGCTACTAGGGTCTCGGACGCCCGTCTGCCTAATGCAGACGCCCGTCCGCCTGGGTTTTTCCCAATACGCTAAGATCGTCAAAACTCGATTTCTGAACCGTTTCAAACCTAATTAGCATCGAATCAACCTCAGTAAAAATGTAGAAAACATATCTAAACATCTATGATCCTTTGATCAACAAAAAAACATATTTCTTGCATCTACACATCTTAAAACATGATCTAAACTTCACAAATCAGAATCGAGATCATAGGATGAGTTTCTTACCTAATTGCAAGCCAAAACCGGATCAACGACCTCACGAAAAAAAACCCACTGCGACTTCCAACAAAAGCGATATCCAAAGCGTTGCCCTTCTCACAACGATTCCGTGTGCTACTATGATCCGAAAACCGTTGAGAATCGACTTAGCAATTGATGAAAAAAATCCCTCAGCCCTATTCCTCTCTCTCCCACGCAGAAGACAATTGGAGGTGGAGAAAATTTGATTTCTGTTAGGTTCTTAGAATTGTGGGGATTCATCTTCCTTAAATAACAAATCCCAAAAAAAAAAAAAGATAAGGATCTTATTATTATCATAAAATAAATCCAAAAGAGATAAATATCTTATTATCTTTTATCATAAAATAAATCCCAAAAAGAGATAAATATCTTATTATCTTCTTTTATCATAAAAAAATAAATCCTCTTAAATATATACATATATATATATATATATATATATATATATATATATATATATATAATATAGATATAATAGATCTCTAAATATATATATATATTATTATCTCCGAATATTTTATCATAAAAATCGGATTTTCCTCTTAAATATATACATATATATATACTACCCAAAGAACATGATACATGATATATAGTTTATATATATATATATATATATATATATATATATATATATATATATATATATATATATATATATATATATATATCTAACAAATACATAAACTCGAATCGATAAAGTAATGACACTGCTCAACCCAATATGTGAGACATTCTTGTCAACTTTTCACAAAATGACACGGTCAAGTAGTTGCCGGACCATTTTCCGAAAATCGGAGAATATTACATATCAGGGTGGGGCCACCTCTAGAAATCTGTGGTAGGGACGGCCCGGGACAAGTCCTTCAGGACAAATCTTGGCCGTCTGTCTGGCGAGGGCGCGATCCCCTTATAAAGGGGTAGAATGTAAAATCCACATCGGTAAAGTAAAGTCCTGCTCACCCATATATAAGTGTGAGACATAAAGGTCTTGTCAACTCGTGTTAGCCACTTTTAGACCAAGCGAGGGCGGTGGTCAAGCAGATTGACCGGACCATTTATGACACATTTAGCGCTACTGTGCCCGGGATTTGGGGCGTTACATACACACACGTATATATATATATATATATATATATATATATATATATATATATATATATATATATATATATATATATATATATATAGTTTAGTCTTATATTTTCATTATTCACAAATACACCATGTATCTGTATCCTATATTTTTGCAAAATCACGTATCATGTATCCCGTATCCGCGTATCTATACCTGTGCATCCTAGGCTTTGACAATGGTGCCACTGTTAGGCGTAGTGCCCGAAAGACAATTTCTATAATTGTTTTTGACAGGATTTATAATTCATCCTAATATTTGCATTTATGCTTATATTAATACACTACTGAAAACCCTAAGTATATCGGTATGTAATCACATAACTCAGTGTTTGGCATACACACGAGGATTGAGTTAGTGATGATATGCTTAAAACTAGTTAGTCCGTGGTGAATTTAATCAGAGTATGGGTCTCATGATTAATATACCAATAATGCGCCCAGAACACTTTACGGTGTGACCGTCTTATCCGGACCGTCGGTATAGTGTACCTAGTGGGGCATTTATATATGATGTCTATCATATAGGACTGGACCGAGTTGATTTGAATTCTCGATATAATTCCATGATCGAGAAATCTTATCGAATCACAAGATGATCATATATGGATTAATCTCAATCATGATGTGATCACGATCTCAACGCTTGGTTCAAAGTAGGGTTTGATGTGTTAGTTAAGGATCACTTGGATACATGTGATCTGAACACTTCTCGTTGGCCCTATTCTAGAATGAGTGAGTAGTCTGTGACTTCACATATATGGAATACATTCCTTCCTGCAGGAAGTAGACCGACAGTTCCCTTATTTGTTAATCCTAGAAACTGATCGATGGACCCAGTTTATATTATATTAGTTATGAACTAATTGATCACTAGGGGGTTAATGGTGAATAAGGATAAGATGTTTTGAGAAGGGTTTACGGAAATATCCCGAATCAAAATGAACAGTCTATGGAGGATTTATCCGTATGTAATGATTATATCAATGGACGCTTATCGACTCAGTGATTAAAGTGTAACTATATATCTATAATCGATAGAGTTTAGTTTCGGGTTTATGGTGGCGTAATCCGGAATTAATAGATTGAATAAAATTGTTGCATTCGATGAATTATTTTATTTAATTTGTCATTTCTTGGTTATAGGTCCATGGTCCCCGATGGCTTCTAACATGCATATGTTTCTTGACGTTGGGCCTCAATGATAATTAAGTAGTTGGACTATTTAATTGATGTGCGAATAATTATTTAGTGAGCTAAATAATTAAATACACGGAAAAGACATTTTAAGTGGACTCGCCCATAATTAAGTGTGGCGTGTGAAACCCTAATTTTAGGGGTGAATGGTGTGTAGCAAACATGTTGTAATTAGAAAGAAATTAGTTTTCTTGGATAATTACATGTCATGTGATTAATTGTTTATTTATTAAATAATTAATCGGGAGATATTAGATATTATCTATTATATATATCTAAATTAGCTTTAGAATATATTAGATTTATCTTATATTTAATAAAGGATTATTATGATTGATTATCTAATTAATTATTAAATCCTTGGAGGACAAGATTTCTTTCCTATATAAAGAGAGGATTCTCTAAGCCTTTTTGACACACATATAACACGTATTATACACACAAAAGGCTTGGAATTTTTGGCCAAAGCTTGGGGTTTAGAGTTGGGAAAATCTTGGGATTTTCCGGGTAGCATATCAAGGAGGTCAAGCATCAAAGATCAACATCCACGGTTGTTTCTTGGAGATACACATCGGAAAGTCGTGGCATCTCAAATTGGATCTCGACTTCATCAATCTTTTGGATCTCGCTTTTGATTGGTAAGTAGATCTCACATTCTTGTAGGTAGATCTTAAATTATGTAGTTTAATTTTATATGATCGTGATCCTCTTGTTATTCCGCTCACGTAATCGGGCGGATTTAGATCCAAATCCGCCGATATTACATCCAACACCACCACCACTTTTTCATCGCAAATCAAAATTCATGGACTTCAATTATTATCGATTTGGGAGCTCATTACCTTCTTTTCTTGCTTCTAGATGCTCTTTACCTATGTTGTCTCTCACCTTGCCTCTTAGCTTGACTACCAGAGTCCATTCATGCACTCTTTAGATATCATCTAACATGTAGAGCGTTGGGAACTCCAACCACTCCACCCTTTAAATGACATGTGAATCAAGCCTACATTGTAAATCTTACTCAAGAAAACCACCTTCTTTGGAGGTATACAATTCTTCATATTCTGAAAGGTTACAAGCTAGAAGGTTTTATGTTGGGAACCAAACTTATACAACCTAAATCTTCATTTGGATCTAGAATTTCTTTACAAATAAATTTGGCCCTAAAATAGTGGCAATCAAATTATTAGCTTATCATAGAATGGATATTGAGCTCCGTGACAGAATTCAGCCCTTGTGGAGGTAATTAGTTGTACCTTTTCCCATGAAAACAATACAAATTTGGAAAGTCTATTGAATAGTCATTTAAAGGCTAGGATGTTGGAGTACAAGAGTTCTTTGACTAAAATTTAGAAGGAAATTGGACTAGAGCTGATTATCTTGCGTTAATGAAATCATGTTTTGATATTTGATCATTGTTGGGTACCCTATGTTAAAGTATTTATTGATTCTTGTTGTTTCAAGAGATTTCAATGAGAAATATGAGTCTACTATTTACAACATGGCAGCTAAGGTAGGATTCATGAGTTGGAAAGAGGTTCAATCACAACTCCTTACTCATGAGAGACTAGTTTCTAGGTTCAATCCATCACCTAGTCTTGAAATTACTCATCTAGGGTCCTTGGAAAATCAGGCACATATGTATCCTAGAAGTGGACAGTCTGGTCCTGAGATTAGGCCTTAATTTTGAAACTCTGGCAGAGGCAGAGTTGGATTTAAGGGAGAAAGTTCGAGAGGTGGTAGATCACACAACTCAAACAACTTTGTGGTAAGAATGGACAAACAACCTCAATATGTTTGTACATGTTTGGCAAAAAGCTATAACAACAACAATATCAACATGCCCTCTAGAATTCCCATACATGTTTCAACTTTTATGGCTTCACCTCAATCAATGGCTGACTTATCCTGGTATATGAACAGTGAAGCCACAAACCACATCCCTGCATATTTAAACAACCTTCATCTAATCTTTGGGTACAATGGTAATACTACATATGTTGTTGGAAATGGTGAGCAACTCAGTATACTTCATGTTGGACACTCTATTTTGCTTACCAGACACTCACCTATTAGGCTGAATTCCTTAGTTCATGTTTTTGGTATAACAAGAACTTAATCAATGTTTATATATAAACTTGCTACTGACAATAATGTTGTCATCGAATTCAATAACTCTTATTGTTTGGTGAAGGACAAGATGTCAAAAAAGATCTTGCTTACAGGAGTTCTGAAAGATGGTTCTGCGAGTTTGTCACAACAAATGATAATGTCAAGAGCTCTCTTCAATCCACCAGTCTCACTTCCCAAACTATGTCGTAATAGTTGAGTTTAGGTCTAGCCAAGAGTCGTGCAATTTCGATCTATTAATGTTAACAAAGATCCTAATGTATTGCATATGGGGCTTGGCCATCCATAAAAAAGGTCATTAGTAAAGTTCTCAATGATTGTAATGTTCAAATTAATGAAAATATTGTTTTCTGTAAAGCTTGTCGGCTTAGTAAATATCATACTTTGTCCCATAATTTGTCGATTTACATGCTAAAACTATATTTCACCAAATTCACACAAACATCGAGGACCAACTCATGTCCATTCCACATGAGGATAATGTTACTATGTCCATGTCCTAGATTATCACACTAGATTACTTGGATTTATCCCTTAAAAATCAAATCGAAGTTTTTACTATATTAAAAAAAATCAAAAGCGGTAAAAACTCAGTTCTCCACCACCATTAAATGTGCCCATTCGATTGGGGTTGAGAATATAGAAACCTTGAAACATTTCTCATTGATCAAGGTATTTTGTTTAGACAACTTTGTCCACACTGCTCATGATCAACATGGCAGAGGTGAAAGAAATATAGGCACATTGTTGAACAAGGCTTAACATTTTTGGCTCAACCCAACCGATGCCACTACATTTCTGGTGGCAAAGTTTTCAAGAAGTCATGATCATCATAAACAACATATCTACTTATGTTCTACAAAATACCTCACCGCGTGAATGTATGTATAAGACTAAACAAAACTACCAAATGTTCAAGGTGTTTGGTTATGATTGTCATCCACATTTAAGACCCTTCTAAAAAACAATTTCAAGTTTCAATTCAACAATGTGTGAAATCAGGTTTCGGTCGTAACCATAAAGGTTATCAAGGTTTGAATATAATTGAATGAATATACATTACTAGAGATATAGTTTTTGAAGAGTTGACTTTTCCTTTTTTTTTGGAGAAGTTTGCTCAGGATCCTTATAGGTTTGTTCATCTTGAAACAAGTTCTTTAAATCTTGTCAGTCAACTTGTTCCCGCACCTATTCAAAGTTCTCGGGAAGTGCCATCATCTCAACAGATCATTCCATTTACTCATGTGAGCTTCAGTCCCTCTGTATCCTCAACTCAAGCTCCAGAAATTTTACTCATATCTTCTCAAACACATAATGCTCATTCTTCCCCTAGTACTTCTCCAAAGTCCACTTCAAAACCTTCAAACCAAATTCTTCCAAATAGAGGCGGACACAGGATCCTCGATGGGGGGTGATAATACTAGAACTCATTCATAACTAGGAAAATATATAGTGTTTTGTTTTGGGTTTTCTTATTTGCACCCCACCCGATTCCACGGTGCACCACACTTAAAACACGAAATTAACCACCGAAAGTTGATTCTTGAGTCAAGCATCGACTTTCCCAAAGTCGATTCTCACAATCGACTTTCCCAAAAGTCGATGCTTACAATCGACTTTCAAAAAGTCGACTCTTGACTCAAGAACTGACTTTCTGAAGGTCCTTTTTGGTGCGGTTCGAAGGTAGTAGTTGCATCGCGGTGGTGAATATAAAGACCCTTTTTTCCTGCCCCGTTGAATTCGAGGAGAAACACTACTCCCTCCGTTCCAATTTATTTGAGGCAGTTGCCAAAATAAATTATTACATATTATTTGAGGCTGTTACATTTCCAATGCAACATTAATGATACTTTTCATTGCTTTACCCTTGCAATATGATAGATAAAAAACAATGCCACATTAATTATATCGAAGGACTTTTTAGTCATTTTATTTTAAAATCAATGCATTAACCCATTTTCTTAATATGTGTGATTTTGGCAACTGCCTCAGATAATTCGGAACGGAGGGAGTACTATATAATGAAAATAAACATCACTCTACATTTTATGTTATGCATTAGAGAAAAACACAATTATATATCCGAACACATTAATCATTCTACTATAAATAAATATTTCACACATTAAAAATAATGTTTTGAGAGAAAAAAAAAATAGTTCACATACTAGTATTTTTATTTTATGAGTAAAAAAATCTTAATAATATATGTTAAGGTGTATCAATTTTGTAATAACTATGAATTTTTATTTACATGATATAAATTTTATGTCAATTTATCCGATTATTATAGACGATAGATGTGAATATAAATTCTAAGGGGGACAAAGAAATACATAACATATAGTGGTGTTTTTTCGGATCCGATAGGGGTGACTGCTCCCCCCCCCCCCCACCCATCAAGGTAGATCCATACTGGTTCCAAACATATAGCACATTCCATCTAGTCGATGCTTCTTACCTTGGAACATGCACCTCCCGTTCTACTACTTCTTTACATATCACTAACAATTCACTTAACACTCATCCCATGCAAACCAAGGCAAAAAGAGGCATCTTTATCCCAAAATCTATACCAATGTTGATCAACATTCAGAAGTTATTAGTTTATCAAAGGCACTTTCTAATGCAAAGTGGAAGGTTTCTATGGATGAAGAGTATCCTGCCCTCCACAAGAACCATACTTGAAAATTTGTTCCTCCATCTCTAGATCAAACCATTGTTGGGAATAGATGGATTTACAATCTAAACCTGTAACTAAATGATAGTGTGCTCAAGCAAGCAAGACTAGTTGCAAAAGAGTTTGGTCGAACCTATGGAGTGGACTTCACTGAAACTTTCCGACTTATAGAAAAAGCTTCAACTATTAGAGTCATTCTATCACTTGATGTGTCCTTAAATTGGCCCATAAATCATATTGACATCAACAATGTCTTACTCAATGGCCTATCACAAGAACCAGTTTATATGCCACAAACTGAAGGATATGAAGACCTCAAGAAGCCTCATTATGCTGTAAGTTGCAAAAGCTCTATATAATTTGAAGCAAGCCTCAAGTGCTTGGTTTGAAGCTTTTAATTCTCAACTACTGAAAAGGTATTTTACTCAGTCTGTATGTGATAGTTCTCTATTTATCCTTAACAAATGCTCATGTCCTCATTTTTCTAGTTTATGTTGATGATATTCTTGTGATTGGAAACCCTACAAAGCTGATTGAGAAGTTTATATAGATGCTTGATTCAAGGTTCTCCCACAATAACTTAGGTGTTGTATCTCATTTCCTGGGATGTAGGTGACCAGGGACTCTACAAGTCTATACTTTACTAAGAGTCATTATGCAAGTCATTTACGTTCTAGACAGGGATGTGATGGACTCAAACCTTTCCCAACTCCAATAGTATCTAGCGAGAAACCGAAACATAATCAACAAGAACCCTTCTAAAATGCAACCTTATAGAAGAGTGCCATAGGTGGATTGCAATATCTCATATGTTATATGTATAAGGCCTGGTATCAAATTTTCAACAAATTTTTTAAGTCATTTCATGCAATATCCTTATACTGAGCACTGGAAGGCACTATAAATACTTTTGAGATGTGTCAAAGGCACGGTCAATCATGGTTTACACTTTAAACCAAACGACTATTTTGAGTTTAGCATGATTCTCATATGCATATTGAGGAGTGTCCACTTTCGACAAGAAATCAATGGGAGGTGGATGTGTGTTTTCTGGTGAATCGTTAATCTTTTGGTATTCAAAGAAGCATAATGTTGTATCTAGGTCTAACACACAATCAGACTACATGGCAATAGCAAATCTAACAGTTGAAATAAAGTGAATCTCATATCTTTTGAATGAGTTGAAGATAAGGCTTCATGGCATTCCCACAGCATTGTGTGACAATATTAGTGTACCTAGCTCAAAATCTAGTTTATCATGTCAGAAAAAAGAAGTCATGGACAAGAAGTTCAATGTTTGCTACAAACCATCTTCAGATCAACAAAACCTTTTCATATATATCACTTAGCTTCAACAATTCGGATATAAACTCAATGTAGTTTTACCACCTTGGGTTTAAAGGATGATGCTAAGATATGTGGTTAAGATGTGTCTTGATGTGTTTTCAATCATAACCTTCCATCTGTTATGCTTATCAGTGGCTCAAATTATGCCTCCTAGATTTATGGTAGATTTTTTCCTCAAAAAAATATTTGGGGTTGATTTTGTCTCTCTCGTTTTTGTTGGTGTATTTAGCACAAAGAGGCAAGTGATAATAGGATAGAATTGAAAATTTGCATTTGTGATAGATTCACTAATGGAGGCCATCTTCTTGAATGAAATGTTTCATTCATATATATGTTCAATAAATATATTAGTTTTCTTTTCTTAACTCGTGTAATAAAGGGATGATCCAACGGCTACAGTCCTTACATATAATAAGGGGATGATCCAATGCTCGCTAGTAACCATTAGAATCATCAATCATGTAATAATTTCTGTAACCATTTGATTCTTTTAAACGCATGCGTTAGGACACCAAATCGCTAGGAGGAAAAGAGCGTTCAAGGCGCGTATAAAATAAAATAAATTCCACTTTATCGTAGTTCTACTACGTTGTATCGAATTAAGCAAAACGAAGCAAAAGGCTCGGGTAATTTTTTCAAATAACAAAAACGAAACTCGATATCTAAAGATAGAAATTTAATATTTATTACATCGGAAAACCAAACAAAAAACAAAAGCGTCTGAAACCTCCAAAAGTACTAAAAGAAATTACAACGGTTCCAAACAATTCTAAAATATAAATGAAAGCTAAATATAAGTAAAACTCTTCAACTTCAGCGTCCTTAAGCGTCGTCATCAAAGTCCTCCTCATACCTGGAGTTTACTTGTTCGTCTTCTCTCCCCAAACACATAACTAAACATGCATTTGAGGTAAGTACATTGTCTGAGAGTAAGAAATATAAGCTACAATTTAATTAGGCTCTTTAACAGTTTTTATTTGCATAATTATCTTTATATGACCGACTCAATCTAAGGTTCACTCCATGCCCGTCGACGCGTAGTGACTATCGTTCTAGCTTAAATTATCTTGGTTACGTCATCACTCAAGGACACTACGCATGGCGTTCATCGACTGAGATATACTTGCTAACTAACGGTGATTAGCACCGATTAGCTCCGGGTCTCCCGGTATGCGTATACACTCGATGAATTTCCTCACTACCTTGACCTTTTGAGCGATGGCGTTATTCATCTTTATGAACGTATCACATCGCCCGATATGAAATAGTGTCTAACCGAGAATAAGTGGCGTTTTATCTTTTACTACACTTATGTGATTATTATCCGTTGTTATCTAGCCACCTAAGTGTTTTCAAAATAAAACTCACCTTATCAACTCTACTCCCTCACTTAGACAATTTAGACATTACAACCTATCAAGTACACAGACATTGATAAACTCTAGTTCATCAAAGCACAAGCCATTTCATGCATTTTCCGACGGTCCCAAACTTCAACTCCCTTTAAAAGTACGCCCGGTGCGGGAACCAAACGCATCAGAAACTCAATCGAGGCTTGTTTACGTTTAATTAATGTTATAAGGTCAAAGGTTAACATTTAGAACTCATTACAAAGCTTAAAACCATATTTTGCTCAAAGCAGTTTTGTACGCCCGGGTGGGAGTTTAGTCCGCTCGTGCCCGAGCCTCTGACGTAAAATCCAAATCACCTTTCGACCAATCGGCGCCCAAGGCTGGAAGTGCAGTGCTCCAGACTGGCTCCAATTCGCCCGCACGAGGGTCCGGGTGTGCCCGCACTAACTCTCGTATGTAAAATTCGGTTTACGGTCCTCCAGGTGCGTCCGCACGGGCTTGATCGCCCGTACCAAAGCGCGGCAACATCTCAAAACTTCAGTTTTGAACCCTAATCGATCCCTAATCGTTCCCAAACTTATCCAACATCAATATACTCAGAAAATAGCATAAAAACTTGGCTTTTACTAGGCCCTAGCATCCTATGATTCTTAAACAACTCGTAACATGAATTCTAACCATCAAAACATCAACAAAATTGAAACTTAAATCCTATCAACCGTAATTAACGTGTAGGGAGACCCTCTTACCTTTAGCAAGCTATTCCAAATCCAAAAACTCAAAAAACCTGCGTGAGCAATCCTTCCTCACATAGAAAACCTATGTGATCGGTCCCCAAAGGGGTTAGATTCGATCTGCACGCTTGATTAACACAAACTATGAAAGATATGAGTTTTGATCCATCAAACTCATCCAAAACAGCAGACTAGGTGAAAATATTACCTTGAGAAAAGCTCCAACTTTCTTGTGTTGAAAGCGGCGCTCCTTTCACGGCGATTCCAAGCGCTCTGCTCGAATCGAAAGCGGTTGAGATTCAATTGAGAAAATGGAAGAAATCTCTCGACCTTTCTTTCAAGGTCTTAAGCGAGGAAATAGGAGATTAGGAGGTGGAAAATCTGATTCAAAGGGTTAGGGAAAGCTGATTTGGTTTATTTTTCCTTAAATAGAAAAATCTCAATAATTACCTAATCCTTATTTTCCACTAATCACCCTTTTACTTAAAAATCGATTTCTTTTATATATATATATATATATATATATATATATATATATATATATATATATATATATATATATATATATATATTTCCGTAAAAACTTAACTCAATAAAGATGTCGGATTAATAATATTCGTTTTTCGCAAAATGACAAGTCTGCCATTTTCGAAAATCGAATATTACATTCCTCCCCTTAAGAGGAGTTTCTCCTAAAACTAGAACATATACAGTAAGTCTATAAAATCTGGGAAATCATTGATCATATCATCTTCAACTTCCCAAGTTGCCTCCTCGAGGTGAATGATTGCTCTATTGTACCAAAACCAAAGGAATCAACCGTCTCTTAATCGTCTTTTCTTTCCGGTCCGAATTTGATCGGTTTCTCATCATAAGCAAGATTATCCTTAAGAACTTCCGGATCAACTATGGTTTCAACATCACTCTTCGTCAAACATTTCTTCAACATTGATACATGAAAAACATTATGGACTCTTGACATCGATTCCGGTAACTTAAGCTTATAAGCCAACGGTCCAACTCTTTCCAGAATCTCAAATGGTCCAACATACCTTGCACTTAGCTTTCCCTTTTGTCCAAAATGTTTCACTCCTTTCATCGGTGAAGCTCGTGAGATAAACTCTCTCACCGACTTCAAACTCAAGAGGCCTTCTTCTAACATCGCCCAACTCTTACATCTACTTGTGCTACCTTGATTCTTTAACCAAGCTGAACTCTTTCCTTAGCTTGTTCAACCAACTCCGGCTCGGTGACTTGTCTTTCACCGCCTTCATCCCAAAACTTGATGTGTTCTACATCTTATTCCATACAAAGTTTCATACGGTGGCATGCTATACTTGCGTGGTAAGCTGTTATTATAGGAAAACTCCGCTACATGTAGGTAATCATCCTATGATCCGCCTCTTTGCCAAAACCACAAGCTCTCAACATGTCTTCAAGTGTTTGCATGGTTCTTTCATTTGCCCATACATGCGAGGATGAAAGGCGTACTCATATCAACCTCGTACCAAAATCTTGCCGCAAACCTTTCCAAAACCGACTAATGAACCGACTATCTCGATCCGAGACTATAGAGATAGGTAATCCGTGTAACTTCACTATTTTATCCAAGTATAGTGTGGTCATCTTTTTCAAGGTCATATCAACCTTAAGCGGTAAGAAAATGGCGGATTTGTCAATCTATCCACGATCACCCAAATCACATCATGTCGCCTCTTGTCTTAGGTAAACCGGTGATGAAATCCATCGTGATCTTATCCCATTTCCATTCAGGGATACCCAATGGCTTAAGCATTCCTCCCGGTCTTCTATGTTACTCGCTTTCACTTTCGCGGATATCACATTACTCGCCATAAACTTAGCCATTTCCACTTTCGCCGAGGCCACCAAAACTTTTCTCTTAAGTCCTGTACATTTTAGTAGCTCTGGATGAGCTGCAAAAGCAATCCGATGTGCCTCTTCCAAAACTTTGTCTCAAATCACCAACATTAGGCACACACAAGCGATCATGGAACCAAAGATTTCCATTCTTGTCTAACACATAACCTCTGATGGGCTTTTCTACAACTTCGCTTAAATCAACCAAAGCGGATCTTCGTCTTGTTTTTCCCGAATATCATCCATCAACTCCGACCTTGCTAACAATGGTGCCGCAAAGCGCCGGTCTTCAATCTGATCAAAACTCTGGATTTTCAGCCCATCTAACCTCTCTCTGCCACAACTTTGACGCTTGGAAAGCGCAAACAGCTGGTTTTCTGCTCAAAGCATCGGCCATATATTCGCTTTACTGGATGATGCTTGAATATCCAAGTCGTAATCCTTTCTGAACTCTAATCATCTCCTTTGCATCCTATTTAGATTTTCTTGAGTAAAGAAATACTTTAAGCTTTTGTGATGTGATGATCTGAGTCTTAACTCCATACAAGTAGTGCCTCCAAATCTTTAGGGCAAACACTACATTTGCCAACTCTAGATCATATGTTGGGTAATTCTTCTCATACACTTTCAAGCTGTCTAGATGCATAGGCAATGACTTTTCCTCCTTGCATCAACACACAACCTAAACCTTGTCCCGAAGCATCGGTATAGGCCCGTAGTTATCAAAGATCTCCGGGCTGCAAAAGCGGGGTTGTAGTCAACTTCTCCTTCAAAATCTAGAAAGCCTCTTCGCACTCTTTGGTCCACTCAAACTTCACATTCTTTTGAGTGAGCCGGGTAAGTGGTGTAGCTATCTTTGAGAAGTCTTATACAAACTTCCTATAATAGCCCATTAAACCAGAAAACTACAACCTCGGAACTATAGTCGGTGCATATCAACTTCTCCATTGCTTCAATCTTTCTTTGGATCAACTTTAATACCATCTCGGAAATGACATGACCCAAGAAACTCACTTGATCCAACCAAAAGTCACACCGAGAACTTAGCATACTGGCGGTTTCGCTTCAAGGTATCAACACTATCCTCGGTGTTCTTCGTATTCCTTCTCATCCTTTGAGTATACTAGGATGTCATCTATGAACACTATCACAAATTTGTCCAAGTATGGCATGAAAACATGTTGCATTAAATCCATAAATTCGGATGGAGCATTAGTGAGTCCAAGCGGCATGACCAGAACTCATAATGTTCATACCTCGTCTTGAAATCCGTCTTTGGTATGTTTGCTACCTTGATCTTCAATTGGTGATAACCGGACCTAAGATCAATCTTAGAGAACACTCTCTTTCCTTGCAAGCGATTAAACAAATCATCTATCCTTGGTAAAGGGATACTTATTCTTGATGGTGAGGTTATTCAACGCTCTGTGATTACATACACATCCTCATTGCTACCATCATTCTTCTTAACAAGCAGAGCCAGGGCTCCCAGAAGTGAGTACTAGGCTGAATTATATTTCTTTTAGCGTATCTTTAAGTTGAGCCTTCAACTATTTCAATTCGATCGGTGCCATTATATAGGGTGCCTTGTGCTTGGTGCCACTCCGGGTACCAACTTGATCTCAAACTACATCTCTCTATCCGGCATATTTCGGTAACTCTTCCGAAACACTACAGGTATTCCCTCTGCAAGAGGTCTTATCTAACCAAGGCTTCACATGCTCCACATCCTTGCATACAACAAGTAGCCTTCACAAGCCCTTTTGACACGTCTTATATCGCCTTAGCGCTCAAATTATCGGATGGCGACTTCTTACTTGAGGCTTGTATACATTACCTTGATAAGTCTTAGGCGATTTCCCTGGTACTTTAAAAGTCACTCTCTTTTCTTTACAATCCAAGTGAACATAATTCTCGAATAGCCAATTTATTCCAAAAATTACATCGAAATCCGAAAAGTCCAAAACTGTAAAGTCACTTTTACATCGGTATGTTCCTACTCGCACATCCACTTGAGGCATCAACTTGGCTACCTTAGTTAATTTCCACTAATGGTGTTGTTATTTCCAAAGTGTTTCTTAAAGTTTCCATTGGTAAGTTAAGCTTCTTAGCTATCTTAGTTGACAAAAGAAGGTGTTAGCGCTCGTATCAAACAATGCCGTAGCTTGCTAATTAAGTTGTCTACTATTATTGTACTTTGTGATGTGAATTCATTTATTTAAATACGAGATACAACATGATTTAAATTGTGCTATATAAAGTACTCACAATAAATCAATATAAACAATAAAGGTGCTGAAATAACATTGGCGTCGCGCCCTCGGCGTACTCAGCATCTACTGCAAACACTCGAACTGGGTGACTTGGGCCGGCTTTTCCATTTCCTTGCTTCTGATTACTAGAAGCTCCCATCGTCAGACAGGTCTTAGCAAAATGTCCCGTTTCTCATAGATATAACAACCGTTTACAAGAACTCGGCACTCACTGAGTGATTCTTAATGCACTTAGGGCAAAGTAGCACCGGTTGGAAGCTTACCTACTGAGGGTTGTCGTCTTCTTGGCATTCTGCTGCGGCGCTCCTCGGTTATAGCCTTGACTTGTCCCAAAACTTCTCTTATTCCCGATAACCACGGTGGCCTTTTCACGAAGGTCTCAACCTCCCGAGCTTTATTCAAAGTTCAGCCATGTTCTTTGCCGTGAAACCCTAACGAGACCATATTGTATCTCGTAGGATAATCCTTCTTGTGAAGTGTCACCTTCCTCTCTTCAACCGCCGTAAACTCGAGAGTAGAACCTTCGAGCTCATTGAACTTGTTGGTATCTTGATATACCGTTATATGAATACCACAGCATGTTTTAAGAAATTGGCTCGCTTATGCTCTTGCTTTGCCTTTATGCGAGGAAAATACTCATTGAAAAACATAAACTTAAAGCTTTCCAATCTGTCACTTTCCTGTTTGCTACTCTACATGGCATCTATCCAAGCTTTAATTGCACCCAAAGAAAACCAGCTGCTAAGCCCCGGGTCATCTCAGTTCGGGGGCGTTTATGTTCCGGCAAGCTTTCTCAAAACTCTTTAACCATTTTTCATCCTTTGAATGTTTCCACATTCCCAAAGAAGTCTTGAACTCGGTTCTTTCTTAGCCTTGTGTACCAATCAGCAGGTGGTGCTTGCTCGAAGGCGGTCTAAGTGGTGGGGCGGTTGGTATCAAAGGTATTTCTTGCTTGATAAGGCTATTGTTGGTAGGATGGTTGTTGGTAAGGCCTTAGGGTGGATAACTAAAACTGTTGGTGATCAAAGCGTGGTGAAAGGGGTATAGTAGGTCGAGGGGTGTGACCTCACGGTGGTGGATAAAAGTCGATGTTCTTGATAATGGGAAAGCGGGTGGAGAAGGGTGGCTTATCGGTGGAGGATAGACACTTTCGCTAGTGGAGGGTAAATGTTGGTTCTTTGAGGTGTGGCCCGGTGGAATGTCTCACTGTTGGTTGAGAGTCGTGGTGTAGGATCTGATGTGGTCGTGGTGGCTTGGACTCCGCTAAGATAGTGGTGTAGAGAGAGTCGCGGTATGAGGGGGTGGGGTGTAGTTCGGTGAGGTGAAGGATTACCACCGCAAGCCGCCTCATACAACCCGGCGTCGGACTCTCGCGCCGTACTCACAGAAGGCTTACGCACCCGCTCCGGTTACAGTGAACACCATCACTAATGATCAAAGAAAAACGAACATTACTAAAGATCTAAGAAGTCTTATCTTAAAGAAAGGAAGCCAAAAAAGGCGGCAAGCTCACGATACCAAGCACGTAACGTCCCATTCAGACACGAGTCCTTACCGGAAAAGGAATGTTTGCTTTATAAAATAAAATAAATTCCACTTTATCACGTAAGCCTACAACGTTGTATCGAGTTAAGCAAAGCGAAGAAAAGAGTCGGGTAATTTTTTCACATAACAAAACGAAACACAATATCTAAATATAGAAATGTAACATTTATTACAGCCGGAATACCAAAAAACCAAAGCGTCTGAAACCTCCAAAAGTACTAAAAGAAATTACAACGGTTCCAAACAATTCTAAAATATAAATGAAAGCTAAATATAAGTAAAACTCTTCAACTTGAGGCGTCATAAGCGTCGTCATCAAAGTCCTCCTCGTACTCCGAGGTTTGTGTTAGTCTTCTCTCCCCAAACATAACTAAACATGCATTTGAGAGTAAGTACATTGTACATAGTAAGAATTATAAGCTACAATTT